>APFE030025167.1:222700-276365 GCA_000404065.3 Pinus taeda | reverse complement strand
AATTAATCTTACATTAAATACATCTAAATTAATTAATCACACAATAATTTTAATGAATTAAAAATAATATAATTTTTAGTGTACATATTCTAATTTAAATCTAACTTAAATCTAAGTGAAGAGGTTTTCAATTACACTAAAAACTGCAGGTGTTGGTAAACATTCCAAACCAGTAACTAGGATCCGAGGGTGGGGTGGAAATTACAGGGTACGTTGGAACAACCCGAGGTCATTGAACCTCGATCCAGGCTCTGATACCATGAAGAGGTAGGCTTTGATACCATGAAGAGGTTTTCCGTTACACCAAAACAGACAAGTGTTAGTAAACATTCCAAACTAATAACTGTAACTGGGATCCCTACTCTAGAAATTACAAATTCCATAAAAATGTGGTAATCCTTCCAACACTAACCCTACTTTAATTTAATCTTAATAGTATTTATAATCTACAATTAACCCTATTCTGATTTTCTGATTTAACTCTATATCTGTAGCTATAAGGCAACAAGGCAGTGAATGTCCCTGAAAACTGTTCGTAAAATTAACACTTCAGAATAAGCATGTAAATACACTAAATACTAAATACGTATACTGGTTACCTCTCCCAGGTTATTCAAACATAACAGAATAGAATATCAGAGCTGGGTTTATCTCCATTTTGACAAAAGACTTCAATATACCAAAAATCCCCAAAATTTCCTGACAATCGGCCAATTGAAGAGGAAAATAAGAGGTGAATCTTACCTTACCGAGACGAAAAACTGGAGCATAAACAGAGAGCCACTGAACATTTAATTGGGAGCTTCCTAAGTTTGCAATATTGTTGCTTGATTCTGTGCCGACACGAAATTTCATCAACAAATGGTAAAAACAGAAACTCACCTGCTACAGTTTTGAATCGAATGAATGAAGAAAAGTTGGGGGAGAAGCAATGAAACACCCAACCGGGGCAGAAGTTGTCCCTGCCACCATTCTGAATAACTTGTCGCCAATGAACTCCTGAACGCTGACCATGGGCAACACTCATTTCCTCTTCTGCCTCTGGTTTCTTCGTCAATTCAAATAATTACCACTGTCCTGTTGCCATCTCCCCTCTTTGCCCAAGATCATCTGCTACATTTCCTCGAATCGAGAGTGAATGCCGTTCTGAAAGGGATCTTTCCCACCGGGATTTAAAGAATGCAAAGAAGTGAGAGAATTTGAGCATAGGTAATAAATTCCGCGGAGCATCATACCTGAACTGAAATGGGTCGGATGCAATCCATCGGCAAATTCCGCGGAGCATCATACCTGAAATGAAATGGGTGGGATGGAATCCATCAGCAAATGAAATTTAGGTCATGGTCATTGTCCACTCTTCCTCCAAATTTCCGCCATTAGAAGCGTCTCTTCCTCCAAATTTCCGCCATCTGAAGTGACAAAACACTTTTCACGATGCGACAAAGAAAATAGCCGCTGACCTATCTCTTCTCGCGGATTAAAAAATCCCAAATGGTTGTCCGTACCAGCATTGCGATATCGGGCGCCTCAATTTAAATGTCATATATTAATTTTTATATTATTCGACATGAGGTAATAATCATTCAGTATCACCTATAATGAATTTCTGTAAAAATGTAGAACCCAACTAAAAATAATTAAGTGCAAAACCAGCCAAGATGGATAGAGATTTCAACAACACCTGTCACAATGGATAAAAAGAGAAATACTGCTTTATGTACTACCTGCCGACAGGTTTTATGTACCTGCAAGACGACCATCGTGAATAAGAGAAGATTGCCCTACCTACTTCAACTCAAAAAGATATACCAAGGATTCAGGAATGACACATTGAAATTTGAATGTACTCTTTTACTTACCTTCAAGAGAGAAACAGCTTCTCGGAACGCTACATAAATAAAGATCAAAACAGTTGCTCTGCCGCCGGCTTAGAGAGATGAATATCATGATTTCATGTGGTCTCTATTTATTTTTTAACATTTGGCAGCAAAATGAAATTGCTTGGCCGAACAATTCACAGACAAGAAATAAATGAAGGAAAAAAAACATAAAGAACCAAAACACTCCATACCACCAAAAACCCATAAAGAAAAAACAAGAGCATGGCCATGCTGCTGAACCACCAAACATCCAACAAAAGGGAAGCCAATACAAAATCCGCTGCAGCCTGCAAAGAAACCACATCAAACAAAAGCCAAGCCAATACAAAAGACGCTGCAATGAAACCACTACGGTGTTTGGTCCAGGAAAGGGCATTAAATACGCTCCATCTCCAACGGTCACTATACCTGCTCAGGTTTAAATTAATTTAAAGCTTTTTGTAATGAGCGCCTTTTTTCCACATCAAATTAGGTGACACCTTTTGTTTGTGTCGGTTAGAGAAAACTTTGCGGTCATCGTTCACCTTTAACAAACTTTAAATCTGGTTTTTCAATCGAAGTTATTATAGGTGTACTCTAAGCCTCTACACCATCAAATTAAAAATGATCTAAACTATTACAATACCATTAAATTAACAATTATCTAAATTATTATAATAATTTTATGTTGTTTTAAGTTGCAAAGTTATTTTATGTAAATTCGGTATGTATGATATTGAGCTGTACTATAATATTATTATTATTATGATTATCTAATTTTATCTTTCTAGTTTTGAATTTGTAGATTTCAAAACACATGTTTTTAATCATGAAACTTACTCAATCTTTATTTTTTAAACATAGAACATTTTTTATATATTTTATATATATTATATAAAAAGTTTAAATGGGTGTAAAATTGAATACTATGCAAATTAAGAAGTGTTTTTTTGCTAAATTTTATATATATATAAATGAAAATTCAAGTATTTTTGTAAATTTGGTATTATTTTTAATTAATTTAATTATTATATTTATTTTTTATTAATTGATATAAAAAAATATATTATTCAAAAATGATAATTGAAAAGCCAAAGTACATTTTATGGGGAAATAAAAGTGTTAAAAGAGAAGACACTTGATAAGTTGAAAAAAATAAAAAAAGTTACAGAAGATGTTACCGGGTTAAATATGTTGTTTTAGAGAAGCATTTTTAACATTCAAGGTTATAAATAAATGTGTTGTGGGTGAGAGGCTATAACAACCCGTATGTGTATGATAGTTGGTAGCTCTATCGTGTGAGTTTGGAAATTGGCTATGGTGTCTCTTCCCATATTAGTGTCAAAGGGTTGGAAGTAAATGTGCATGTCATTTAGAGAACTAATCGTCTGATAGGAAGAGGGAAAAACATCTCTAGTCATCTTAATTCATGAGTGCCCAAATAGACTAAAGTCAATATATCAAGAGATAAATATATTGTCATCTAATCTTGTATATAGAGAGCATCGAAATTTGAAGTCCTTGTTGTAAGGCTCTAAGGATCAAATATTGAAAATATGATGCTCCCAAGGAGTAGATAATCTATTTCTATGCAAATTTGTTGGGAGCAAACTCTAAGGTAGGTAAAAGGGCCCTCAAGTTGCAAGAAAACTAAAGTCTACTATACCTTAGCGATAGAATAGACCCACCATTGCAATGGAGATACAAAATATGGGTAGTATTGGATTTTTGGAGAAAGCAGCATTCTAAGCTAAAATAGTCTGGAGTGAAGGTAGCCTTTATATTTCTTAGTATGAATAACTTATTTTTATCTCACCCTTGGAGAGATCAAGAGCATGCACTAAAATCTATGATATGCCAGAGTAGTTTATCATTGTCAAGGTTAATCAGGTGAAGAAACAAAGGGCCTTTCACATACCAATATGAATTGATCCCATGTTCTCCCTGATACATAAATAATCTCAAACCATGATTTTATATCTAAGAAGACCATGATAGGAAAAATCATACAAGTATTGAATGGGGTTGTATCAAATTTTCAAGAATAATATCATGATGCATTAATCTCTTATCACGAAAATGTTTAAAAACATTGTAACAAACACTCTCTCTATCTTGTTTCAATTTACTACTAGAATATATATAGTTTCCAAACCCTGCACCCATATAAGAGAGTAGTTGTGATAGGTGATTGATAGAGTTAGATCTTCAATCAGATATCCAAAAATTAATACTAAAAGCATTGATTTTCAATAGTTGTGATAAATATATATTATTTATTAGTATAATTTGTGACCAAAATATGGTTAAAGGACACCTTATAAAAAATAGTGTGGATCCATCTTAATTTAGGAAGTATCATGTATCTAAAGTGATCAAATTCCTTGACGTGCAAACTTTTTTCAAAATTTCTTCAATCTAAAATTAGTTTTCACCTTGAAAAAATTGATCTCTCTATACATGTCACTAAGTTAAGAATGGATTTACACTAATATACCATTTAAAGTCCAACACTTTAAATGAAAGCATTGATTTTTGTCTTTTCAACCAAAAAAAAATAAAATCTAAAATTAACTCTAAAATTTAAATTATTTAAAACATTTAAATATTTTCATGTTTGCACAACCCATCTCTCTTTTATAAAACTTGAATGATTAACATATTAATATTTACACTTTTGTATGTCTAATATTTCATAATTATGATTATTATATATCAACATAACTTTGAAAGGAATTGAATTGAATTGAATTGAATTTTGAATTATTTATCTTTTAATATGAGTTGGGAGTCCTCATATAAAGGGATATTGACTTCATTTTTTTTCTTTTTTTCTTGTATTTTTTTTTTTTAATCCATGTGTCTAGTCTCTAGGTGAACCCATGTGCACCCCGTGGATGAATCACAAATCTTTCGATGGAGATTTGAATTTGAACCACACATTTCACAAAGACTTCATATCACAGTGATCACCATTTGCACCCCATGGATGGATCACAAAGCTTTCAGGGGAGATTTGAATTTGAACCACACACTGCACAAAGACTTCATATCACAGTGATCACCAATTGAGCTACCCCTTGACAATTTATTATTTATAAATTAAATAGAAATTATTATTATTTTTACAGTGTTGAACTTCAAATATTTTTTATAAATTGAATGACTAACATGTTAATATTTACATTTTAATGTTTTTTCATGAATATTATTTATCAATATCAATTAAAGAAAAATAAATTCAACTGAATTTTCCATTTATTTTGTCCTTAAATCTTAATTGCAATTGAAACTCTCACATTAAAAAGGCATTAGAGACAAAAATGCATATTTTATGCTTAATTATTGCTCCACCATACTTTTAGTTACCATAAAAACAAGGTCTGAGTTATAGGTGAATATAAGTTTCAATACATTCATTCGCTATTTTACACTCCACCATACTTTTAGTTACCATAAAAACAAGGTCTGAATTAGAAGCCATCGTCAGCATTCCTCTGGACGTCTTTATGTTCTCTCTCTGCCTGGTATTCTCAAGAAATTACTTCTCTCAGATTCTCACTGCCCCTTTGCTGCAAGATCTCCTCCATCGATTTTCCTCCTGAGAACTTCTCACCTCAGAAAATCGATTTTCTCAATCTCTTTGTGTGTTTTCCAAATGACCCTCCAACCCCTTCTTATATCTTCCTCTTGGACAACCAACGGCCTAGATTAAAACATAATCAAAGGCTCAAATCATTTTGACTTGATCCGTGGATTTTTCTAGAAGTTTCACCCCTAATTAGATTAATACCCATTAACATTTTAATTTTCCTAAGTTTAAACTTAGGAACCCCATTAAAGCTATTAATTATTTTAATAAAACCACTTTTGGGTGCAATTTCCGAAAACACTTTCTGGGTTCTTTGGACTACCTGTGCCCAAGCCTACCTACAAAATTTGAGGCTTAGAGCACATCTGATGCTACCCCAAATCAACACTCCCTCTTAAAGAGGAATTTGCTCTAGCAATATACTGTCTCTCTGCATAAAGCTTTGACTCTGAAGCATCGTCTCTGCGCTGCTGATGTCTGACGTATTGTCCACCAACCACTGCATTGTTGGTTCCACTGTACTGTTGCCTTGGACACGGCCACTGCCAATGCTACATTTGTACTGCAACTCCCTCTCAAATGTTGCATCTGCTATGCCACTAGCACTGCCACTGCTAACACTACATCTGTACTGCAACTTAGTTGCTGAGTTAAGCAACTGAAAACACCCAAGACTGGACAAGTATCCAGTGGATACTCCTCGATGTTGAAATCCTGACTGTTGTTAGTCCCATTCTACCTCTGAAGTTCTGCATTGTGCCTCCTCGCACTGCTACCTCACTGCTCTATGTTGCTCAGTCTCTAGCTCTCATAGCCACTGCATCTGTCGAATCAACACTCCATGGCACCAACTGAAACTCCACCATCCTACTACTCCTTATCATGGGCTCTTGTAACAAGGTGACGATCCAAGAGGTGGGTTCCTCAAGGATCCCGCCCATTTGTAGCTCCATCAAACTACAGTTCTATATCATCGCACCTCCCTCCTGGAGGTATCTTGGCTGTCATGGCAAAGTCCTCATCCTGTTTGATATTTGTGGCTGCATCCTTAGGATCATGCTTCTCATCCTTGTCCTTTTACTTCAAAGGACACTGGGATGCATAGTGGCCCATCTCATCACATCTGAAGCACTTCACCTTAGAGATGTCCTTCTTTCGTCTCTGTTGCCCTGGTTGTCCCTTTGATACAAGGATTGTGTTATCCTCTTCCTCCACTTTTGGCTTCGACCCACTGTTATTGCTACTCCTGTCAATTTTTACCTTGTGCGGGTCTCTCCTCAGCTCTTCTTGTTTCAGAGCTGCCCACATCTCGTACCAATTTGGCAATGCTTCCCTGCCCAAGATACTCTAGACAAAGATATGCCAATCTCACTAACTTCGAGTCTTGAGGAGTATGTCTCGTAGCTGACAGCTCATCACGTGTCTCCCTTAGTTTCATAAGGGACAAATCCACTCGCTCCCCCTTCTACATCTGAGTAGAGATCATCTTCTGCTCTAAGTACATCTTCCATTGCTCGGAAGTTCCCTGATATAATGTGGCCAAGGCATCCCACATTTCCTTAGCGTACCCTTTACTTGCAAGGTGGCACACCACATGATTTTTGACTCCATCCAAGATCATCCTCTTTGCCTTAGCCATCTCAGCGTTGTACTTTTTCAACGGATCTACATCTGTAGGTTCAGCCACCACATTTTCAATGTACATCTTGAGGGCATGCTCATCTAGCAGGAAGGTCATCCTAGCCTTCCAGATAGCATTGCAAATTTGAAATTGAACCACACACTTCACAAAGACTTCATATCATGGTGATCACCAATTTCACCCCATGGATGGATCACAAATCTTTTAGGGGAGATTTGAATTTGAACCACACACTTCACAAAGACTTCATATCACAGTGATCACCAATTGAGCTACCCCTTGAGACTTTATTTTTATAAATTAAATAAAAAATCTTATTTTATTATAGTTTTTATTATATCATAGATTTTTTTATAAATGAATGACTACCATGTTAATATTTACATTTTAATGTTTTTCATGAATATTATTTATCAATATCAATTAAAGAAAATTAAATTCAATTGGATTTTCCATTTATTTTCTCTTTAAATCTCAATCGCAATTGAAACTCTCACATTAAAAATGCATTAGAGACAAAAATGCATATTTTATGCTTAATTAATGCTCCAACATACTTTTAGTTACCATAGAAACAAGGTCTGAGTTATAGGTGAATATAAGTTTCAATAGATTCATCCGCTAATTTACACTCCACAATACTTTTAGTTACCATAAAAATAAGGTCTGAGTTATAGGCCAACGTCAGCCTTCCTCTGGACGTATTTCTGTTCTCTCTCTACCTGGTACTCTCAAGAAAATCCTTCTCTCGAATTCTCACTGCCCCTTTGTTGCAACATCTCCTCAATCGATTTTCCTCCTCATAACTTATCACCTTAGAAAATCGATTTTCTCAATCTCTCTGTGTGTTTTCCAAATGACCCTTAAGCCCCTTCTTATATCTTCCTGTTGGACGACCAACAACCTAGATTAAAACACAATCAATGGCTCAAATCGTTTTGACTTGATCCATGGAGTTTTCTAAAAGTTTCACCCCTGGTTAGATTAATACCCATTAATATTTTAATTTTCCTAAGTTTAGACTTAGGAACCCCATTAAAAATATTAATTATTTTAATAAAATCACTTATGGGTGGAATTTCCCAAAACACTTTATGGGTTCTTTGGAATACTTGTGTTCAAGCCTCCTTGCAAAAATTCAGGCTTAGAGCACATCCGATGCTACCCCAAATCAATACTCGCTCTTAACAAGGAATTTGCTCTAGCAATACACTATCTCTTTGCATAATGCTCTGACTCTGATGCATCGTCTTTGCGTCGCTGATGTTTGACGTACTGTCCACCAACCACTGCACTGTTGCTGCCACTATACTGCTACCTTTGACACTGCCACTGCCATTGTTATATTTGTACTGCAACTCCCTCTCAAACATTGCCTCTGTTATGCCACTGCTAACACTGCATCTGTATAGCAACTCAGTTGTTGAGATAAGAAACTGAAAACACCCAAGATTGGACAAGTATCCAGTGGATACTCCCCGGTGTTGAAATCCTAACTGCTGTTAGACCCATTCTTCCTCTGATGTTCTACACTGTGCCTCCTCGCGTTGTTGCCTCACTACTCTACGTTGCTCAGTCTCTAGCTCTCCTAGCCACTGCATCTATCGAATCAACACTCCATGGCACCAACTAAAACTCCACCATCCTGCTACTCCTGATCATGGGCTCTCATAGCAAGGTGATGATCCAAGAGGTGGGCTCCTCAAGGATCCTGCCCATTTGTAGCTCCATCAAACTACAGTTCTATATCATCCCACCTCCCTCTTGAAGGTATCTTGGTTGTCATGGCGAACTCCTCATCCTGTTCGATATTTGTGGCTACAACCTTAGGATCATGCTTCTCATCCTTGTCCTTTTACTTCAAAGGACACTGGGATGCATAGTGGCCCATCTCACCACATCTGAAGCACTTCACCTTAGGGATGTCCTCCTTTCATCTCTGTTGTCTCAATTATCCCTTCGATACAAGGGTTGTGTTATCCTCTTCCTCCAATTTGGGCTTCGATCCACTATTGTTGCTTCTCCCGTCAAGTTTTACCTTGAGTAGGTTTCTCCTCGGCTCCTCTTGTTTCAGAGCTACCCACATCTCATCCAAATTTGGCGATGTTGCCCTGCCCAGGATACTCTGGACAAAGATCTACCAATCTCAGTAACTTCGAGTCTTGAAGAGTATGTTCCGCAGCTGACACCTCATCACGGGTCTCCTTCAGTTTCGTAAGGGATGAATCCACTCGCTCCCCCTTTTGCATCTGAGCAGATATCATCTCCTACTATAAGTACATCTTTCGTTGCTCGGAAGTTCCCTAATATAATGTGGCCAAGGCATCCCACGTTTCCTTAGCAGTCCATTTTCTTGCAACATGGCACACCACATGATCCTTGACTCCATCTAGGATCATCCTCTTCGCCTTAGCCATCTCAACCTTGTACTTTTTCAGTGGATCTACATCCGCAGGTCAGCCACCACATTATCAATGTACATCTTGAGGGCATGCTCATCTAGCAGGAAGGTCATCCTAGCCTTCCAGATAGCATAGCAGATCTGAATTTGAACCACACACTTCACAAAGACTTCATATCGCAGTGATCACAAATTGCACCCCATGGATGGATCACAAAGCTTTCAAGGGAGATTTGAATTTGAACCACACACTTCACAAAGACTCCATATCACAATGATCACCAATTGAGCTACCCCTTGACACTTTATTATTTATAAATTAAATAAAAAATATGATTATATTTATAGTTTTGAATTTCTAAGATATTTTTATAAATTAAATGACTAACATGTTAATATTTACATTTTAATGTTTTTCATGAATATTATTTATCAATATTAATTAAAGAAAATTCAATTGAATTGAATTTTCCATTTTTTTTCTCTTTAAATCTCAATCACAATTGAAACTCTCACATTAAAAATGCATTAGAGACAAAAATGCATATTTTATGCTTAATTAATGCTCCACGATACTTTTAGTTACCATAAAATCAAGGTCTTAGTTATAGGTGAATATAAGTTTCAATACATTCATTCGCTAATTTACACTCCACCATACTTTTAGTTACCATAAAAACAAGGTCTGAGTTATAGGCCAGCGTCAGCCTTCCTCTGGACGTCTTCCTGTTGTCTCTCTGCTTGGTACTCTCCGGAAATTCCTTCTCCTAGATTTTCACTGCCCCTTTGCTGCAAGATCTCCTCAATCAATTTTCCTCCTGAGAACTTCTCACCTGAGAAAAATGATTTTATCAATCTCTCTGTGTGTTTTCCAAATGACCCTTAAGCCCCTTTTTATATCTTCCTCTTGGACAACGACAGCCTAGATTAAAACATAATCAAAGGCTCAAATCGTTTTGACTTGATCCATGAATTTTTCTAGATGTTTCACTTCTGATGAGATTAATACCCATTAACATTTTAATTTTCCTAAGTTTAGACTTAGGAACCCCATTAAAATAATTAATTATTTTAATAAAATCACTTCTTGGTGGAATTTCCCAAAACAATTTCTGGGTTCTTTGGAATACCGATGCCCAAGCCTCCCTGCAAAATTTGAGGCTTAGAGCACATCTGATGCTACTCCAAATCAACACTCCCTATTAATGATGAATGTACTCTAGCAATATACTGTCTCTCTCCATAATGCTCTGACTCTGAAGCATCGCCTCTGCGCTACTGATGTCTGACGTACTATCCACCAACCACTACACTGTTGCTGCCACTGTACTACTACCTTTGACACTACCACTGCCAATATTGCATTGTACTGCAACTCCCTCTCAAACGTTGCATCTTCTATGCCACTAGCACTGCCACTGCTAACACTTCATCCGTATAGCAACTCAGTTGCTGAGATAAGCAACTGAAAATACCCAAGACTGGACAAGTATCCAGTGAATACTCTTTGGTGTTGAAATCCTAACTGTTGCTAGTCCCATTCTACCTCTGAAGTTCTGTACTATGCTGAAGAGCCCCATAAATGGGTAATTATATGGGCTCATTTTGCCTCCTAACATAGTTAAATCAACCATTCTCTTAGCTTATTGCATGTTTTTTTATTATATTTATGCGTATGGAGTGAGTTGGGTTAGCTATGATGCCATGAGGTTTAATATGTGTTTAATGCAGATTTTTGTTGAATTTTGAAGATAAAGTCAAAGATTCAATGGACAATTGGCAGCAATAATTCAAAGTGGACAAAGGAGATGATTTATAGGGGGGAATCCCCCTTATTTATTACTCCCCACTTCGAATTCTCCTTCATGCAGCTTGGAGCACAAATAGCCAAATCAATGCACTAGGAGGCAGCCGAGCAAGTGGAGGATAGCTTATGTTTATCTCGAGCGTTGGGAGCCAAGCCTCCCTGACTTTAAGGAAGTTGTTGGGAGCTTCAGTTGTCTAAGTAGAGAGGCCTAGGGCCTCACTAGGGTCGAATTTTTGTTGAATTTTTGTTATAGTTTTGCTCTACTCAACTTCGAGCTTACTTTTGGTGATAGTTTCATGTAATCCTATTACTATTTTGATAATAAAGATGAGATTATTATTGAGCTAGCACTGAGTTACCTCAGAGTGCTGAAGCTCTTGGGTTAGGGCCCAATCCAAGCAGCCAAGCTCCTCTTGTTTGTATTCATATGCTTTGTTTCAGTTTATGGATTAGTTGTTGTTAGATGAATTTATTTCTTGGTTAAGAATAGGTTGCTTTAGGTGATTTATAAGGTTGTTTCCATTTGTGTTCTCTATAGCAGGGTAAATAGTGATAGAAAGAAGATACAAAAGGCCAGCAACAGTGCCTTGGCCTCCTTTCCTCCCTTTGGGACTTTGAACTGAGGCCAAGACCCTCTTACTGCCACAAAAACATAGATTTTCCTTCTCCATAGGATTTCTAGTGTTGCAGTTTGTTAGAAGGTTAATGCTTTGCTTTAGATCTCTTTCACCATCCTCATTTCTGTCTTTGCAATAAGCCTTCTTCCATGCTTTCTCTCATTATAGCATTTTTCAACATTTCTTTCCATAGCTCATAATTTGGATTAGCTTGATGCAAAATTCTGTTTTTTTGAAGTAGTTAATTTCCTTGCTTGCTTGATTTCATTGTTTGACTGTCAGTTCTTTTGCAGTAGATTTATCCTCACAGCAGGTCAGCCTATCAGCCATCACATTCTCTCCCTGATCTATTCCCTACAGGTCGCCCAAAGTTCACCTCAAATCTGTCTTAGTTTTCTGTGTTTTTCCATAAGACTTCTTCCTCTCTCCCGACCATATTTCCCTCTCCTAGTGATCATTGGTGAACCCTAGGCGCCCTAACACATCATCCCAACCTTCATCTACCCTTTCCACCCACTCTTACACCTTTAAAACCTTCAAAACTGCTCTTGACATCCTCCTATAGACCTCCTGTAGATCCCCTGTGTTCTCCTATAGGCTTCCTTTTGAAGGCTGATTGTAGGAAAAGCCTCCAAAAGGCCACTTGAGACCTCCCAAGACCAATCCACACCATCCTACATCTTCTCAAGTCCTAAAGTCTCCCTCCATCGCCACCTATTCGCTGCCACATTCACAAACAAACCAATTACATGCATGACAAATTCACATAAAAATACATAAAAATCCAAAAAGATGTTTTTTCCTCATTTCCTTCTAGAAATAACTTGAGTAAATGTTGTTTAATTCCTTGAGTAGGTAATGGCATTCATTTCATGGTTTTCATATTTCCTTATGCAAAAGTAGGATTAGTTGGTTAAGTAGGGTTTGCTAGGTTTACTTTACATTTTAGTCTTATTCCTTTCTGCAAATAGAGTAGCCTCTGTAGAGTAAGTCTTCCTTTCTTTCATCACATATAGAGCTTCTTCTGGAATCCATAGAAGTTGGCTTGAGCTCCTACTAATCTTGCGCCAGTTGAGCAAGTGACAGCCTACAGTAAGAACTAGTACTTGTGCATACAACATCGTTGCTTCCAAGTTTGTTATGAACTACCGGGTTGATAAGAGTAAAGTAGGCAGCCCAGGAGTTGCAGCATTATTGCTACAATACTGGTGCTCACCCTGTGCCTCCTCGCACTGTTGCCTCACTGCTCTACGTTGCTTAGTCTCTAGCTCTCCTAGCCACTACATCTGTCGAATCAACACTCCATGGCACCAACTGAAACTCCACATCTTTCTACTCCTGATCATGGGCTCCCATAGCAAGGTGACGATCCAAGAGGTGGGCTCCACAAGGATCTTTCCCATCTGTTGCTCCTTCGAACTACAGTTCTATATCATCCCACCTCCCTCCTGGAGTTATCTTGGCTGTCATGGCAAACTTCTCATCTTGTTCGATATTTTCAGCTGTAACCTTAGGATCATGCTTCTCATCCTTGTACTTTTACTTCAAAGGAAACTGGGATGCATAGTGGTCCATCTCACCACATCTAAAGCACTTCACCTTAGAGATGTCCTTCTTTCATCTCTGTTGCCCTAGTTGTCCCTTCGATACAAGGGTTGTGTTATCCTCTTCCTCTATTTTGGGCTTCAACCCACTCTTATTGCTGCTCCCGTCAAGTTTTACCTTGAGCAGGTCTCTCCTTAGCTCTTCTTGTTCCAGAGCTGCCCACGTCTCATCCCAATTTGGCAATGTTTCCGTGCTCAGGATACTCTGGACAAAGATCTGCCAATCTCACTAACTTTGAGTCTTGAGGGGTATGTCCCACAGCTAACAACTCATCACGGGTCTCCTTTAGTTTTGTAAGGGATGAATCCACTCACTCCCCCTTCTGCATCTGAGCAGATATCATCTTCTGCTCTAAGTACATCTTTTGTTGCTCGGAAGTGCCCTGATATAGTGGCCAAGGCATCCCACATTTCCTTAGTGATCCCTTTGCATGCAACGTGGCACACCACATGATCCTTGACTCCATCTAGGATCATCCTCTTCACCTTAGCCATCTCAGCCTTGTACTTTTTCAACGGATCTGCATCTGCAGGTTCAACCACCACATTATCAATGTACATCTTGAGGGCATTCTCATCTAGCAGGAAGGTCATCCTAGCCTTCCAGATAGCATAGCAAATCTCAACTTCTGCTCTAAGTACATCTTCCGTTGCTCAGAAGTTCCCTGATATAATGTGGCCAAGGCATCCCACATTTCCTTAATGGTCCCTTTGCTTGCAACGTGGCACACCACATGATCCTTGACTCCATCTAGGATCATCCTCTTCGCCTTAGCCATCTCAGCCTTATCCTTTTTCAGCAGATATGCATCCGCAGGTTCAACCACCACATTATCAACGTACATCTTGAGGGCATGCTCATCTAGCAAGAAGGTCATCTTAGTCTTCTAGATAACATAGCATATCTCAACTTCTGCTCGAATTACATCTTTCATTGTGTGGAAGTTCCATGATATAATGTGGCCAAGGAATCCCACATTTCCTTAGTGGTCCCTTTGCTTGCAACATGGCACACCACGTGATCCTTGACTCCATCCAAAATCATCATTTTCGTCCTAGCCATCTCAACCTTGTACTTTTTCAAAAGGATCTGCATCTGTAGGTTCAGCCACTACATTATCAACATACATCTTGAGGGAATGCTCTCATCTAGTAGGAAGTTCATCCTAGCCTTCCAGATAGCATAGTTGGAAGCCCCATCCAATCTATCCTGATCCCTCAAGCCATCTGTTGTCATCTCCTCCGAAAACATTCAAACAACTCCCTATTTCTCCCTATTGCGTAGCTCCTAGGCGGACTTACACACTCCTTGGAGTTGGTAATCTATTGCTCCTCTGTTGCTCAGGAATTGAGAAATGTTGATTTCTTCAACAAGAAATCACTAAGTATTCCCTCACTATGCTCTATTGCTTCTTTCTTCTAACATATTTTCAGCCCGACAAAGTTGCCCACTGAAAAATATGTGTCCACCAGCTGCTCCTCATGCTGATGCTCGACACTACTCCCTCTGCCATGGAAAAATTCGAACTAGTATCCCTTTCTCTCTATCAACTCACTCTGAGAGAGACTACCTTGAATTTTTTACCCTCCGGCTAAAACTGTGCAAACCCTTTGGGGTCTCAACTTGCTGCCTCCTGCTTCTTTTCGATTTCCCCTTCTATTCAGTGCTGGGGTTTCTGGTTCTACTCTGCTTTTCTCACCTTCACTACCTCTTATACCATGTGAAAAATCCCAAGCTAGAATCCCTATTGTAGCAAACTGATGTTACTTCTCCTACTTGATTAAATCATACAAGTTAATTATTGTCTTCTACGGTAAATTTCGAAGTAAATACATCTGCAGCCTTCACTTAATTTACATATATGCAGAAACAAAATACTGAGCAAGAAAAAAAATACACACATAGGACAATTATTTTTGGACAAATAATCCATGGAAAAACCCAATGTGGGAAAACCGGTGCAGTAGCTCTGAGGGTTCATTATTATGCAAGAGAAATTCAGAGTACAATTCTAGGATGCTCAACTAGAAATCTGTTACAGAGAGAATATTGAACAAATGATTGGTGAAATGATCCAACCCTATCTTCGGAGAATCAATGACTGATCCTTCAGCTCTGGAGGCTCTGTGCCACTCTCTGCATGGCTTTTGTGCAAAACTACATCACCCTGGGCAGCTTCTACATCACCCCTCCTGGGTACTATGCTGCCTCTTTGCTCTGGATCCTCTAATGGCTGAGAAATCGACTTTCCAGCCTCCTAGACTCACACCCTGGCTTCTGGAAACTGAACTTCGAATTCTCTTAGCAGAAACTCGACTTCCCCTCACTGACTACATTGCGTCTGCATCAGCACTACGTAGGCCAGCATCAGCGTTCCTCTGGATGTTTTTCTATTCTCTCTCTACCTAGTACTCTCTGGAAATTCCTTCTCCTGAATTCTCATTGCCCCTCTGCTGCAAGATCTCCTCAATTATTTTTCCTTCTGAGAACTTCTCACCTCAGAAAATCGATTTCTCAATCTCTCTATATGTTTCCCAAATGACCCTCAAGCCCCTTCTTATATCTTCCTCTTGGACAACCAATGGCCTAAATTAAAACATAATCAAAGGCTTAAATCATTTTGACTTGATCCATGGCTTTTTCTAGAAGCTTCACCCCTGATTAGATTAATACCCATTAATATTTTAATTTTCCTAAGTTTAGACTTAGGAACCCCATTTAAAAATATTAATTATTTTAATAAAATCACTTCTGGGTGTAATTTCCCAAAACGCTTTATGGGTTCTTTGGAATACCTGTGCCCAAGCCTCCCTGCAAAATTTGAGGCTTAGAGCACATCTGATGCTACCCCATATCAACAATGTATGTATTAGATTTGAAGAAGAATTTGGTATTAATATCTGCTTTAGAAGACAAAGGGATGAGGGTTGCCTTCATCAAGGGAAAGGTTCTTACTTGGCTTGTTGGATCACCTATGAGAGATGCATTCACATTGGGATTGAAATTTGAAGGACTCTATAGGGTTACTGGAAGACCTCTTCTAACATTGGTCCATGATACTAATCATCTAAGCAACCTATGGCACCAAAGATTGACCCATCTACATTATGATTCTCTTCCGAAATTGGAAACGTTGGTCTCAAGGATTCCCAAAGTTCAAGCCAAACATGATGGAGTATGTCCAAGTTGTGCCAATGGAAATAAGACAAGGGACTATTCCCCTATAGTGAGAATAGGACAAATGGGATCCTTCATCTCATTCATTCCGACATATGTGGTCCAATACTCGTGCATTCTATTGGTGGCCATCTTTACTACATCACCTTCATTGATGACTTCTCAAGAAAGATGTGGCTATATTATTTGAAGCACAAGGATGAAGCCTTTGAAATGTTCAAGGAGTTCAAAGCTTTGGTTGAAAATCAAACAGGGAAGTAAATCAAAGTATACAAGTCTGACAATGGTGGAGAGTACATATCGAAGGAATTCATTGATTTTTGCAAGAATGAAGGTATCAAGAAAGAGACAATTGTTCCCTATACTCCCGAATAAGATGGAGTGGTTGAAAGAAAGAATAGGGCCATTAGAGAAGTTGCTTATGCCATGGTCCATAATCAAAAGTTCCCAAAGTGCCTTTGGGGAGAAGCAACGAATGTTGTCATATATGTTCAAAACAGAGTGCCTCATCAAGCATTAGACAACAAGACCCCAAAAGAAGTGTTCACAGGTGTTAAGCCCGATGTTGGACATCTCTCTATATTTGGCTGCCCCGTATATTTTCATGCACCGAAAGACAAAATAAACAAGTTGGAAGCCACAAGAAGAAAAGGTGTTTTGTTGGATATTGTGAAAATTCTAAAGCATTTAGAATATATATTCTTGGTCAAAGGAAGGTTGAAATTAGCAAGGATGTAACGTTCTATGAAGCCGTTGGGAAAGCAAGGGACCTTCCTTCGCCTCCTCCTCCTAAGAAGAATGATGATATGGATATTTTAGAATGTCCTTCCATGCCTGAATCTGAGACAGAAATTGTTGATGATCCCATGGATCCTATGGATACCTTAAATCCTCCTCCATGTGATCCTCCTTCCAGGAAGAGGCCACTTTGGCTCCATGACACATTACAAGATGATGAGAAATGCGTTCCCGTTCGAAGATCATTAGGAGAAAGTAAGAAGCCATGCAGGTACCAAGGATATGTTGCAACTATGAGCACTATGATTCAAGTCGAACCTCCAACCTTGGAAGAAACCATGAAAGAACCAGTTTGGATTTTAAGCGTGGGTCACAATTTTTTTCCTCTTTCTTGTGAAGAAATCAACTGCATTGCTTTGGCTGACATGAAGAAACAAAACTTCAAGTCCCCGTTGGCCACATTACTGACAACCCATTTCATGGAAAATTGGCTTCAATTCCACCCACTCTAATATATCAATTATCGAGAATTTTGATTTTTACATTTAAATAAAAAAAATAGTTTTATATTTAAATTCCACTTTTAATGATATAAATACCGGTATAGGTCAATATTAGATCAATCTTCACAATGGTTGTAATCTTCGCAATGAATGCAGTAAGAGTTATAAAATCTCTTGACTCAAAATATTTTATCCTTCTCCTGCATGGTATCTGCATGGTATGTATTTATATTTGTAATATTGTAAAGTAAAAATTAAATTATAATTTAATTTATTTATATATATAAAATAAGCGTGGGTCACAACCTTGGTAAGTTGCTAATAAAACGTTGAATTTTGGCCTTTTCCTCTTGCATGTAAGGCACGTAGAGGAGTAAGGATGTGAATCTGGTCATGTGTTCATCCATAGTTAAGGTTCTGAATCTTAGCTCGTGGAATTATTTTGCTTTATCGTCATAATAGCGTTCAGTTAGATATTTATCCTTGAAATGTTTTTGAAATTCATTACATGTAACCTATTCTTCATCAATTTTCCTTACTGTCTTGATTTCTTCCCACTAGAGAGTCGCTTTTCCCCTCAGATGATAAACTTCCAATCGTGCCTTCAGTTTATCAGTATATTCATAAATTTGAAAGTATTTGCCCATATCGATTAACCAGGCTTCTGCAACTTCTTCAGATTCTCCCTCAAAAAAGGAAGGCTTAATTTTCTTAAACTCTCCTTGTAATTATGTCCTTAGTTCTGACTTTTGTTTCTTGGTTTTCCGCTAGTCAGATGCATTGTCTGAACCTCCCTCATCTTCCTCTCTATTTCTTTCAGTTGATTCAACGTTTTCTTCCCCATGCTGAGCGGTCGGGGTCTTTTCCTGATCCTCTACGTTGGGATCTGGGTGGCGGTGATTTTGTCAGTTGGACGAACTTCTTGAGATTATTTCCTGTTCTACACGCAGATGTTCATTATCTGTTCTCAAACTAGTCATTTCCGCATGCAACTGCTGCACAGTTAAGTAACACTGCATTAGCTTGCCGGGATTCCTCGCCGAGCTGTATCCAAATATATGGGTTAGCATTCACATAAGTTGCTTCGGGTGATTCAGGTGGTCCTAAGTTCCTCTGCATGTTGAACTTGTTCTTTCCTCTGCTGGTGTGATCTTTTCTGTTATCTGTATTCACACATAAGTGGTTTTAGTTAAAACATAAGCACATGGTTCCTATACATAGCTATTCCCAAAGGGCCTTAGTGTATGAACTTGAGCTCTGATACCATTTGTAACGTCTAAACCTTAAAAAATGTAATAATCATAATTTTTTTTTAAAATAATATGTATTTCCATGTTTCATCTGCTAACTGTTCAATACATATACATATATATTGGCATATTAAATGGCATTAATCGCCGAGGGATACGCCACCTGATTGTTGTACCTATCCATTGAATATCATTAAACGTTTATTAACACGACAGGTTTGGAGATCCGAGTTGGGATGCTCCTGGGTAGACGTGCACATAACTTTACACTTTACCATGCTATGCTAGCCCTCGTCTGTAGCTCCACGTGGCGAACATATACTCTCACCATCTGTTGTGGCTCTTCATCGTCGATCTCCACTCTGCTATCTAATGACGAAGATGGGCTAGAGATTACCCTAACCAACTGCTCGCACCGATTCATGTTGTTCTCATTGTTCTTGTCATTCTTCAGCGTCGTGCTGCTCTATGATGGTTCGAGTTATGGTGCTTTGTGAAGCCTTGGCAACGGTGCTCTGCGAGGATTGAGAGGAGGAGAGTTCACCCATCAAACCAAAACAAGTAGCCCCTCTCTCTGTTGTTCCATTATATTTTTTCTTGTTCCAGAAGGAACACTGTTTGTATGACTGTTTATGACTTAGGAATGATATGAGGGTTTTCTTGCCGTTGTACAAGGCCGACTGGAGTTTTTTCAGAGATGGTTGAAGGCAACAAGTTCCCCATCTCATCTGCCACTGGTAAGTCACTATTTATAAGGTTAAAGTGAGATTGGTCAACCTCTGTTTAGATTTTCGTATAGTCCTGCACTATGATTTTACTTGTAAAGGCATTTTTGTTTTAACACAGGGCTTTTCATTTTATTTTGCAGGTGGACAACTCATCAAAGGTGCGCCCTTATCTCAGGTGAGCCCATGACTGTATTTTTTTTAAGTTGAATTTTTAACCATGAATCGCAAGCTTTGGTTCTATTAGCAATGACTAACATTGCCTTCTCTGGATTATAAGTACGCTATACTCAGGAGGGTTTAGAGTCCGAACTTTCAACTCATAAAGTGTCCAAAATCTCACAGTATGGCCACTACTTTTCAGGTTGGAGCTAGACTCTGGTCTTTGGTCGTTATAGGATAATGAGGTTGCTTTTCTAACAGGGTTTTATCCCTGCTAGATAGAATTGTATTATTGAGGCATGACTTCCCTTGATCTATTTTTTTTTTTGGTTTAGTTAATTGACCAGTTATCGCAGCTGGTCATCTCCACGATTGGACTGTAATGATAATGAAATTGAAACGATTTTGAGCCAGTTTCTTTTGTTTAAATTTTGCATGTATAATTGATTACAAACCCTACTGGAGATGTCGTTGTTCGGTTGTTTAAGGGCTTTATCTTAATACCTGTCTATTACAATTTTATTCACTGAACTGTTTTGATTGTGTTTATATGAAGTATGCGAGCAGCTTAGGCTAAAAACGCCTAATTCTTACACATATTCATTTGAATGTGAATATTAGTGGTTAAGTTGTAATAGCTAGTAATGAAGACTCGCATTTTACTGTCGTGATTTCATTTTTGATATATATAGATTTTGGGTATGTATTCGGCCGACTCATTGAAGCTACATTATCATGAGACTGTTAACTTCCTTTCTTTGAATTTCAATGGTAATAATATAAATCAACATATTACATAAATATAAGTTTACTTTCTTTTTTTCTAATAATACAATTATATACTCAAGCGTATTCAAGGGTCCTTGTCAATATCTTAGTTTTTAATCTATTCTAGACGACAGTTTCTATTTTATGTCAAACTCATCATGTATTATGTTCTACTATTACAGGGTTTGTCTTTTGTGGATTTCTCTAGAAACGTTCATAGTTGTTAGTAGTTAGCTTACTACCTTAATCACTTTCCTGTGTATTCAATATTAACAACTACAGTTTAGTATGGTTAATCTATTCTACATATATTAATAGTTACTTCATGAGGTTATAATTACAGTTCTGTAATGATTCTTTTGATAGCTTCTCCTTCAGTTTTCAAATTAACATGTAAAACAGAGAATAATTACTATTGTACACAATAATAATTATGGTTTAGCAATAAGTCTATTAAGAAGCTTGCTACCTCAGTTTATCCGTTAACCTGTAAAAACAATATTTTTGAAAGGTCTCTCCTCCCAACCACGAGTCTGGAAATCACGTCCAGAATCTCCCCCGAGCACCTTCTATCTTCTCCATGTTGGATCTAGTACAGTTACAGTCAATACTAAGGGCCTCAGGACTACAGTCCAACCTCAAATTTGTACTCTTTGTCGATTGTACTGAGCAAGTTTCTCCCGCTTGTTTATTCCACCCAGCTCTAGGAACCCCTTTCTGCTCTTTTCCCCTCTCTATATTACCTCTCTCTGGAAAAGGGTAACTACTTGGCAACTATTCTTTTAAATGAAGAAACAATTTTATTTTGTTAAAGTATTACTAATTATAATTTAAGTAATTACCCCATGTGTTTCTTGCCTCCTTAGCCTATATCAGTTCATATTCCTCATCAAATTAAATAACATTTAAAAATATAATTTTAGTGAAAACAGACATTCACTTGATAATCTTCGTAAAATTTTATGCAACTTAGGGTGTTACATCTCCCCCCCTCATGCAGAACATCATCCTTGGTGTTCTCTTCCTCTTTAGAAAATAATGTGGGATAAACCTTTCGCATGAATTCCTCCTCTTCCCAAGTGGCCTCTTCCGGGCTAAAGTGCTTCCATTACACTTTAACTTGGGTGATGGCTCGCTTCCGCAAGGTTGTTTCCCACTGATTGAGAATAGGAAGAGGTTTAGCCAGGAACACTCCTTCCGGTTCGACCTACACCATAAAACAATTTTCAGCCTTTACCCATTAACCGCTTTACCTAAATATTTCCCTAATCAATAATGCGTTGAGTGTTATACACATACTTCTTTAGTAAGGATACATGAAATACATTGTGGACCCGAATGTGGCTTGGTAGCGCAAGTTTATAGGCCACCGGTCCAATTCTTTCTAAGAGTTTAAAGGGCCCGCAATATTGGGGCGCTAATTTAACACAACCCTGCCACTGTAAGGAACTTTTTCAAGGCTTCACCCTCAAGTAGACATGATCTCCTGGTTGAAATTCCCTGTAAGTCCTTTTTTTATCCGCATACATCTTCTATCTATCTTAAGCTACCCTTAAATTTTTTTGAACTCTCTTAACAGCCTCCTCCATTTCTACTAGCATGTCAGGACCCAGTGCTAGCTTATTTACTGGGTTATTCCAGTCTATGGGTACTCTGCACTTTCTTTCATACAACGCCTCGAAAGGGCTCATGCCTAGTGATTTGTGATGTCTGTTATTATACATAAATTCCACTAGATGGAGGTAGTCCTCCCACTTGTGTGCCTGCTACATCACGAACATGCATAGCATGTCTTCTAACACCTTATTTACTCATTCAGTCTGTCCATCCGTTTGAGGATGGTAGGAAGTACTAAACTGGACTTGAGTACCTAGTCCTGCAAAAAGGGCCTTCTAGAAGGTGGATGCGAATTTGACGTCTCTATCTGAAATCACTACCTTGGGTATCCCATGTAAGCGAAATATCTCCTTCATAAATATTTCTGCAATTTCCATTGTTTTAAAAGTGGATTGCACAGGTATGAAATGAGATGTTTTACTAAACTTATCTACCACCACCATAATGGAATCATGTTGCTTCTTTCTGGGGGGTAAACCAATAATGAAATCTAAGGATATAGTCTCCCATTTCCATTCTGGAATGCGCAATGGTTGTAACAATCTAGCTGGGTGCTGGTGTTTCGTTTTAACCAATTGACACTCCAAACATTTGGACAAATATTCTGCAATATCCTTCCTCAATTCGGGCCCAAAATACCCTTTCTTAATGGCTGAAAACATTTTTCTGATAGCCTGGGTGGCCAACACAAGGTTTCTTATGAAACTCATCTAATATCAATAGTTTAATCGAGGTCTGATTTACAATATAAATTATGTTTTTAAAAGTGAGGAGATTATCAAAATTTATTTCAAATTCTGATTTTTCCTTTTTTCGTAGAGCTTCTTTTGTTTGTTGCTAGAAGAAGGTATATTCCAGATCCTTATTAGCTGCCTCCTTTATGATTTCAGGAATATTTGAAGTTGCTTGGCTCTTTTGAACCTCATAAATACAATGCAACTTTTTTCTTAGTGTGTCAGCCACACAGTTTTCTTTCCCCTTTAAATGTTTCATTTCAAAGTCGAATTCACTTAAGAAAGTTGTTCATCTGGCCTGTCGGGCATTTAAGCTAGATTGGTTGAATAAATTGGTAAGGATGCTATGATTTGTTAGCAACAAAAAATTCTTCCCCAAAAGGTAATGCCTCCACATTTTAAGTGCATGCACTACTGCTATCAATTCAAGGTCATAAACTGAATATCGTTTCTCATACTCCCTTAATTTTCGAGATTCATAGGTAATCACTTTTCCCTCCTGTGTTAACACCCCACCAACACCTTCCTTGCTTGCATTCGTGCAAACTACAAAAGACTTTTCCAGATCTGCTACTTTTAGTACTGGTGCGGTGGCAAGCAGATGCTTTAATTTTTCAAAGCTTTGCTGACAAGTTGCTATCCATTGGAAAGCACGCCCCTTTTTCTGCAAAGATGTCATTGGAAAAGAGATCTTTGAAAATGCCTCAATGAATCTATGATAATATCTGGCTAATCCCAAGAATGGTCTGATATCAACGACATTCTTAGGGGTTGTCCATTCCATGATCGTTTTTATCTTTTCTGGGTCTACTGCAATGCCTTTTGCGGATATAACTTGGCCCAAACACTGGATTTGATCCTTGAAGAAGTCACACTTGCTGAATTTGGCATACAATTGATTTTCCCTTAATGTTTGCAACACTATTTTCAAGTGTTCTTTGTGTTCCTCCTGGTTCTTAGAATATATTAAGATAGCATCTATGAAAATCAACACAAATTTTTCCAGGTAAGGTTGGAAAATACCATGCATTAGACTCATAAAGGGGGCTGGAGTGTTTGTAAGGCCAAACGGCAATACCACAAACTTGTAAAGGTTGTTTTGTAAATGTCTTCATCTTTTATTCTTATCTGGTGGTAACCGGATCTTAGATCGATTTTTGAGAATACCTTAGCTCCTTGTACCTGATCAAATAGATCATAAATACGTGGTAAAGGGTACTTGCTTTTTATGGTTAGTTTGTTTAATTGTCAATAATCGATGCACAATATGAGGGTCCCATCCTTTTTCCATACAAATAATACGGAGCTCCCCAAGGGGACACACTAGGGCGAATATATTTTTTTTATCTAGAAGCTCTTGTAACTGCATTTTGAGCTTTGCCAATTTAGGTAAGCTCATGCGATAAGGAGATCTCAATATGGGGGCTACACCCGGAATTAACTCAATAGTGAAGTCAATATCTCGCTTTGGTGGTAACCCAAGAACATTTTTCGAAAGACATGTACAAAGCCCTGAATTACAGGGATACTTTTTAGTGAGTCATTTTCTTTTTAGAGTTTGTAAATCCCACCTGCACAACGTAAATTTGACACCCTTTTCTAATGGATTTTCCTAATTGATTGGCAGTAATAGGATGGAACTTGGTGTTGGGTTTTATTCCTTATAATTCCTTCTGTTAACCTGATTCTGAAACAAAACTTACAGTCTTATGTTTACAGTCTACCAGAGACCAACATTTTTCCTACGAGTCCATCCCAATTAGTATGTCATAAGAACCAAAAGGTAACCTAGAAATGGTTATGGGACATCGTTCTGTCTTCGCATTAACTCTCCTCTTTGTGCCAGTGGCTAGTTGTACTAGCCAAGGTTTTGAAAATTTTCTGCTTACTAACTGACACTTTTCAACCACTTTAGGACTGACATAGCTTAAGCTAGCACCTCGATCAAATAAAACGAAAACATGTTGCTTAGCAATCATACCTTCATGTTCGACCATTGTGGGCTAGAATTTGGCCTGAGGATCATCCAAGGCAACATTAATTCTAGGTATGCTCCTCGCCACTTCCCCAACTACGGATGCTTCTTACATGTTTGATAATTGTTTTGTTCTAACTCTTTGTGGACAATTTTTGTAATAATGGGGTTCTCCGCAACCCCAACAGTGTAGCAACGGTTTTGATTACTGATCATTGGCAGATTTTGTGACTCCTTCTGTTGGCCTATTCTTGGAATATGCAATTGTGGGTTGATTTCTGGCTGGAAACTTGTTGAACGTCTTTTTCTGTCCATTCCTATGGTTAGCAAATTTTGGGTGTCTGCTTGGGATCGAGTTTCTACCCTTCTTACTTATTCCTCCTTTTGGCCCTTCTTTCCTTTGTTTCATTTGCTGATAGCAAACGCGGACCTTCCTCACAGCATCATCCATTGTCTTAGGGTAGTCAAATTCCAGTTTTTCCTTCATAAAGTTTGGTAAGATGCTAATAGAACGCTATATTTTGGCCTTTTCCTCTTGCATGTAAGGCACATAGCAGAGTAAAGATGTGAATATGGTCATATATTCATCCATGGTTAAGGTTCCCAGTCTTATTTTGTGGAATTCTTTTGCTTTCTCATCATAATGTGTTCAGTTAGATATTTATCTTTGAAATGTTTTTGAAATTCATTCCATGTAACTTGTTATTCATAAATTTTCATTACTGTCTTGATTTCTTCCCATCAGAGAGTCGCTTTCCCCTCAGCTGATAAACTGCCAATCGTGCCTTCAGTTTATCAGTATATTCATAAATCTGAAAGTATTTGCCCATATCGATTAACCAGGCTTCTGCAGCTTCTTCAGATTCTCCCTAAAAAAAGAAAGGCTTAATTTTCTTAAACTCTCCTTGTAATTCTGTCCTTGGTTCTGACTTTTGTTTCTTGGTTTTCCGCTGGTCAGATACATTGCCTGAACATCCCTCATCTTCCTCTCTATTTCTTTCAGTTGATTAAACGTTTTCTTCCCCATGCTGAGCGGTCGGGGTCTTTTCTTGATCCTCTGTGTTGGGATTTGGGTGGCGCTAATTTTGTCGATTGGACAAACTTCTTAAGATTCTTTATTTTTCTACACGAAGACATTCATTATCTGTTCTCAAACTGGTCATTTCCACACGCAACTGTTGCATAGTTTCAAGTAACACTGCATTAGCTTGTAGGGATTCCTTGCCCAACTGTATCCAAATATCTAGGTTAGCGTTCACATAAGTTGCTCCAGGTGATTCAGGTGGACCCGAGTTCCTCTGCATGTTGAACTTGTTGTTTCCTTTGCTAGTGTGATCTTTTCTATTATCTTTATTCACACATAAGTAGTTTTAGTTAAAACATAAGCACATGGTTCCTGTACATAGCCATTCCCAAAGGGCCTTAGTGTACGAACCTGAGCTCTGATACCATTTGTAACATCTAAACCTTAAAAAATGTAATAATCATAAACATAAAATATCTTTTAAACAATATGTATTTCCATGTTTCATCTGCTAACTAGTCAACACATATACATATATATGGGCATATTAAATGGCATTAATCGCCAAGGGATACACCACCTTATTGATGTACCTATCCATTGAATATCATTAAACGTTTATTAACACGATAGGTCTGGAGATCCGAGTTGGGATGCTCCTGGGTAGAAGTGACAATTTACAAAGCTAAGACAATATAATGATTTACCACTAGCAACCATAGTAAGATTAAATTTGTAAACTACTTTAGAAAATTTTATTAAATAAATAACCAATGGTAATCACTCTTAAGATAAACTTAACTAATTTAGTATGTGATCTCACAATGGGTAGCTAGACTCCAATTCAAAACTTACTGTATGAAATTTCAAATGTATTAAAAAACTTGTCTTTTTGTTGATTATGCAATGATCTTATCCCAAGTTATATATATATAACGGAACAATGGAATATTTTTTTTACCTTAATAAATTCGTCAGCTCTGCCTTCGGTTACTCTTTTTTGTTTTTCCAGTTTATCGCACAAGAACTTTACATTTGGATATATTCGTATTCTCTTTCGTCTTTAAACTAGCGTGCATTTCTTATTTCTTTGTTTTTCAGTTTTTCTTCAGCTCGATTTAAGGACTGCGAGGTAATGATCTCGATTCTTTCCAGCTTAAGTTTTTTAAGGATATTACAGACATGTCTCTTCTAAAATTTATTAACTACTTTTAGACATGTCTCTTCTAAAATTGATTAACTATTTTTACAGCGGCTTATTATTTGCTGTTCAAGTTGATCATTCAAGTGAAAATATAGTTATCTGGACTTTTAAGAACGAAAATTTAAGACAGTCTATTCATTATAATTTAACCTCGCAGGAAACTTGAAGAGAAACGTCAAATTTTCCCTTAAATAAATTAATTTACGGTAAATACCTGCAAAATTTTGAAATATGCCACCAGCTACTTCAAGAAAAAGAAAATGTGCTTACCTCAAATAAGTGAAGCATCACAAAGCCACCTTGTCCACGCTGGAATTCATGTGAAAAAGGTGTTATTTCAAATTATTTTTCGATAAATGCCTGCAAAATGCTTGAGCTACAGCAGCTACTTGAAACACGTGGGATACTAGTGATACTTTGCAAAGTTGTGAAATAGCTTGTTCGGCTTAATAGATTCCTTTTCCAGTTTAATTAAGGTAAACCTAATTCAATTCCCAAATAACACTAGATTTTAAGCACCTCGATGAATTGAAAAGTATTCAAAGATATTGAAAAGCAATTAAGAGTTAGGTATTATTATTAGTTATATATATATATATATATATATAAATATATTGATATTGGATTCTAAATCAATTTTGAATTTTTTACTAAAAATTTGTTTTTAAAATTGAATGATTATAAAATTTATTAATCATTTAATTTATATAACTATTTTTAATATAATTAAAAAATAATATTTAACATAAATCTTGTCAATGTTATTCTATAGATAATATTTAACATAAACTTTGTTAATGTTATTTTATTTTATTTTTAGTAAAACTTATTTATAATACAACCATATTCATAATCATGTGTACTATGCAGGTTTAAGATGACAAATTATTTTTGCTTCCTAACTTTGTCGGTTTTTCTATCACCAAGATTTTATAGTCTTAATTTGATGAAAATAACATATATCCAAAAATGCATTTTACAATTTCCATTCCATGGATGGTGTACCCACTTAGACCAAAAATATGGTGAATGTTTATGACAAATGAAATATCATAAATGTGAGGTAATATATATATACATATAATAAACATCCAAAGCCATCTGGACCTTAGAGAATTAGTCACCTCTTTAACGTCTAAAAATTACACATATCACAATTGGTTTTAATTTCATTTTGACAAACATAGTCAATATACCCAACAACAAAAAACAAACAAATAAACAAACTTTTTAATAAGCAACCAATTGAATAGGAAAATGAGAAGTAAATCTTATTGAAAGAAAAAATTGGAACTTAAAGGCATCATTCATTTCCTTCTCAATTCCTC
This sequence comes from Pinus taeda, assembly GCA_000404065.3. Classification (NCBI taxonomy): domain Eukaryota; kingdom Viridiplantae; phylum Streptophyta; class Pinopsida; order Pinales; family Pinaceae; genus Pinus; species Pinus taeda. The sequence goes on along the minus strand of APFE030025167.1, from coordinate 247,637 downwards.
TCTGCAAAACAAAACCCTCTCAATTACAGTGAAAAATTATGATTGGATGTTTATTTTTCCCTAAGTTACATAAATATTGAAAAAAAAAAGAATTAATAGACATATAAATTGAAAAGAATCAGACAAAAATTAAAGATACATACCATCTAACATTGCTTTCCCAATCACCAAATTCCAAGTGGAGAGCTTACCTTAAAATATTGCACAAACACTTTATAAGATACAATAAAGATGATAGATTGTATTGTTTTATGAGTCATCTTAAGGTAACATATTCCTAACAAAAAATGGAACAATAAGTTATATAACCATGATATTTAATAGTAATATAGTTAAGAAATCTTCCAATTATAAAATATTATCCCTTCTTAAATCAACAATTAAATATAAATAACATATATACCTAATTGTAGTGCCTAACAATTCAATACAAATAACATACATACTTAATCTTTATATTTTTCAATTTTAACACTATGTACAAAACTAGACCATCAATACAACCAAAAGAAAGAAATCTTTTAAAATAAAACAAACCAATACAAAATTACATACCTATATATAATAACCCAGTGGAATCGCTGAACAGGTTGTTAGCAGTCTTTTGACCTTAACCTCTATTATAAAGATCATTAATGAGAATTTATTCAATCACATTTATAAGTGGAAAAGCATGATACAATGTGCTGATTAAGTTCTCCCTTATTAAATACACACTAAATTTTTTTAGAGAAATTCTAGAATTTAATACAATTTTTATATAGATAATTGGCTAAATTGTATGCATATTTTATGAAATTTTATTTATTTTAATTATATTATCTAGAAAATAATTATTAAATTAATTTTATTAAATAACTATATATTTAATATAAAATTTAAATATTATATATTTAATGATTTCTTGTAACCAAGAGCGCCCGGATATATAACAAAAAATTTGCTGAGTTCACCAAATTGATAGTCCTCTGTCTTGCCTGAGCCTCCCAGTTTTCAATCAGGTCAGCGCAAATCTTCAATAGCACCGCCACTGGCATAAATGGGGGCAGAAGAACTTATTCATTCGAAGTAGCTTCCGTACAGCAGGAAAAGTGAGGTTATGTAATCGTAGCAGGAATCGGAGGAGAAGCCGATGAGACGGACCGGGTTTGCACAGTCGGAGGTGGCAGATTAAATAATGTGAATAGCATTATATTAAACTTTTATATAAAATATAAGTATGGGTAATTTTTATTATTTATAATAAAGATACATAGAAAAAACATTAGATTTAAAAATAGTTGAATAAAATAATATTTAATTTTTTATATAAAGGAAATTTAATTTAATAAATAAAAATAAAAATTTTTATTCTCAAGAGAGTATAAATTCAAATTTAAATAAAGTGAGAGCATAAATTTAACTCTATCAAATAAATTTAAATTTATTTTTAAACCTTATAAATTCAATTTAAGAAAAAAAAGTGTATATACACTTTTATAAAATTTAGCATCATTTATAAATAAAAAATATTTAATAAAAAATGTAATTTTAAGTATTTATTATTAATAGTTTAAATTGAAATATAAATACTAATTAAATAATTAGCTATTATTAATAAAAAATAATATTAAATAATTTATCTTATATGTAATTATCTCTTAAATTGCATTTATTGTAAAAAATAAAATTGAAATTAAAGTAATATTGAATATTTCTTAGTTATATTTATAATTATCTTATATTATATTACTAATTTATAATTTCTAAATTGTTTATATTTTAATTTTAATATATTAAAAATTAATTCTAATTAAAATTAAAAAAATAATATATTAATAAACTTATTACATCCTTCTAAATAAATTATTATTCAAAAATTATTATATGTATATATTAAAAACACAACATTTAAAATGTAACAATTTTTTCATACAATATAATTAATTTAAAATATTATATAAATCAATAAATAAAATATATAAAAAAAACATATTACCCTAAATTTATTTTAATATACCAAAAAAAATACTTCTAAATTAATCCAGCAATAATTTCACTCTAAATAAAAAATAATAATGCTAATATAACTTTTTTTTATTTACATATTCAAATTTAAATCTAACCTTATTCCAATTTAATTTTAATAGTACTTACACTTTGCATTAACCATACTCTAATTTAACCTTAATGGTATTCCAATTTCATGGTTTCCCTACCTAACAGAGCCAAGAACTCAATGAATGCCTCCGAGAACTGCTGATAAAATTAACGCTCACGAATAGACATACATATACCTCAGCTAAATACATAGAGATAAAATTAACACTCACCAATACACATACATATACCTCAGCTAAATACGTACACTGGTTGCCTCTTCCAGCTTTTTTTCAGGGTGAAAAATCTATATAGTATTATATTGAGTCAATATAAGAGTACAGATGTGTATACAACATGTCAAAGCTAACATCATTGTGTACATATAGAGTCAATAAGCCATCATCAGAAAGGATATTAGGAACATAACATATAGTTTGTCATCAAATATATGGAAAACAACTATAGATGTATACAAATAAAAAGCCTATAGAAGGTGGTGTAGAGATAAAACATATCCGATGAGAAGATAATAAGCAAATAAGTGCAGATCAAAAGCCTGGAATAAAAAAATCCTATATGTGGAATGTGCAATCATCTACAGAAATCATCAAGGACCATACACCGAGTTCATGAGACAGTCCACTCTTTGAAAAACAATCTGCCTATATATTATAGGAGCGGGGGATATGTGTGATGGGAGGTTGTTTTAATAAATTCCAGAAGTACATTATCCGTGCCAACCAGCCCGAAAGATGTGGATAATTGATGTGGCAAGCACCCCTAACGTGATCAATCATAATTTTTGAGTCCCCATATAAAGAGATGTTCTGAATCTCCAAATAAGAACAAAATGCAAGCATTTCAGCTAATGCCCTTGCCTCAGCCAGGTTGTTGGTACCTCGTCCCCCGTTCCAGGATAAATGATATTGAACCTTGTCATCCATAATTATATGAGCCCCAAAACCACAAATATTCCCCTGTTCGGCCCCATCAAAGAATGCCGCAGGAAATGAAAAGTGTGGGGCATTCCCATCTTTCTTCCTAAGATTGTCTTTCTTGGGAAACCTGTCAGTGATAACACCATGTGTAGCAATGATATGGTGCAATGTAGACCTCAGAGGATCTTTTGATTCCTGAAAGATTTTTGCGTTCCTCCACTTCCATAAGCACCATAAGGCAATGATGAACAGGGATCGCCACGATTCTTTTTGTGTACACCACCATTGAAATGCTTCCTATACTGTAACAAAAACATTGTGAGAAAAACCAAAAAGCAGAGACAATTCATACCAGATCTGTTGAGAGGATTCGCATTGGAAAAACATATGGAGGTTTGTTTCCTCCGCAGCCTCACACATGGCGCACCTACTCGGTCCATGCCAGCATCTTCTCGGCAAGTTGTCCCATGACAAATTCCGGTTGTTGAAAACCAGCCAAGAGAACAAAATAATTTTGAGAGGACAGCCCAACTTCCAGAATCTATTAGAAAAGATAGAACCTGTGATTTTGGCCTTTAAAAGAATCATATCCGTGTAAATGTCGCAAACTTCGATAGGCAGTTTTTTATTTGGAACGACCCATATAAGTGAGTCCTCGTGACCCGCCCGGTGGATGCCCAATCTGTAAAGAGAACTTAACACCGAATTCCATTCATTGTGAAGCGTGACAGGCAATTGGAGATCAAAAACATTTTTCCACATAGGGGTCGGGCCGCTCCAAGATGATATGATTTTATCCCAAGTAAACAAACCTTTCCTGTGGAGAAAGGATATCAGATTTTCAGAAATGCGAGATAGTTCGTGAGCACCAATAATGGGGTCAATGCCGATGAAGACACGTTCGCCAGAGAATAGATTCCATCTAAGGCGTCGAAAGAAGTATTGTTGAACCTTCCTGAGACCAAGCCATATTGCTGAGCCGTGGCTGATACCAATAGTACCCCTCCGATACCAATAGACAAGATCCTTATCCTGTAAATATTTTTTCCTAATGGCAGAACTCCAAAGACCCTCTCCAAAGATGGCCCTCGTCAATGATTTGCATAATAGAGCCTTACCAAATGTTCGCATATCGAGCAGGCCCCAACCACCATAATTCTTTGGCAACGAGATCTTTTCTAGTTTTGTTAGATGGATTTTGTGAGGATTTGTACTGCCACTCCATATAAAATTAGCTAGCAATCGATTAATCTTATTTATAATGCTCACTGGAAGAGAGAAAATATGTGCCCAATACACCGCCAACTGAGACAAGACCAATTGTGACAGAATGAATCTCCCGACCAAAGAGAGAGTCTTGTGTTCCCAAGCCGAGATTTTCCTAAAAAATCTTTCCAGAATCTAGTGCCAGTCCACACTTGAGTATCATTTGGCTTTTAAATGAAAACCCAAATACTTCATACCATCATTAATCGATTTCGTAGCAATACCAAGGAGGTCAGCAATCCATAAAGCCATATCCATGTTAGTATCATTATGATGAAGAGAAGATTTGCCTTTGTTAATATATAATCCAGTGGCCCTCTGGAATCTATTTAAAATTTCGTTGAGGCATATCCATGTCGATCTACACATCATGGCGAAGATGAGCACATCATCTACAAAAAGATGATGAGAAACGTAGATACCCTGCAGATTCTAATCGGCTTGCATCTTTTCTCAACCACGGCTCTATTAATCTGAAGACTGAAGGTGGTCATAGCAAGAATAAATAAGAGAGGAGATAAGGGGCATCCTTGACGGAGGCCCCTTTCCGCAGGGAAAAATGAGGAAGGAATTCCATTAATAAGCACCGAATAATGGACATTTTCAACACATGACATGATCCATTCAATGGATTGAGGGAATAAGCCAATTTTTGCCAACAAACACCGTAGGAATCCCCCATTTTTGCCAACAGACATAATAGAATATCACAGTGGGGTCTATCTCCATTTTGACAAAAGCCCTAAATATACCAGAAATCCCCTAACTGTCTGACAAACGGCCAATTGAAGATGAAAATGAGAATTGAATCTTAATGAGACAAAGAATTGGAGCATAAACAGACAGCCACTCGAATCGAATAATTAAAAAGAAATTCCTTGGCTCCCTCCTCGACACCCCTCTGCATTGCGAAAGAAACACAAAAAACCTCTCAATATAACCGTGCAAATTTCTGATTACAAGTTCATATTCCATTCCGAAGCTTCAGAATTTTATGTTCATTACAGAAACATTTAACCGACCTTTGAATTGAAAAGATACAAAATCTAAACGGACAGATCTCACGATGCTTGAGAGGGCAGAGGGCGCCACTAATTTGATATTCTAAGGCTATCTCTAAATCCCTGAAACATTAATCACACACCTGCATGCTACTAGCAAAAGATTCAACTACTAGGATGTTAAAGATTCAATTATCCTTCTTTTTCATCTAAAGAGAAATCGCAACTTACCTGGAGTAGCTTTTAGGCGAACATAGTCCTAAATTGGACCACAAGACCAAACTCTCCCTTTAATCCGCGTCATTGCACTAACTTATCCTATTCGACCAACTTATCACCAATCCAAAACCATGGTCAATTCCAGCTAAATTGACTTAAACATCTCAAATGACCTCGTCACAATTTCCGAGGTTTGCAATACTGTTGATTGATTCTGTGTCGACAGAAAATTCCATCAACAAAAAACAGAGACTCACCTGCTTCACTCTTGGATCCAATGAATGAATATAAGTTGGGAGAGAAGCAATGAATTGCCCAAGAGGGGCAGAAGTTGACCCTGCCATCATTCTGAATAACTTCTCGGCACTGAACTCCTCAACGCTCACCATGGGCAACACACCTTCCCTCTTCTGCATCTGTTCTCTTCGTCTGTAACAGCCGATATAACTGTTCTGCTGCCATGTCCCCGCTTTGCCCAAGATCTACTGCTACATTTCCTCGAATCAACTGTGAATGTCGTTCTGAAAGGGATCTTTCCCACCGGGTATTTTGGGCAGAAGCCGCTTTGATTAAAAAAATGCGAAGAGTGAGAGAATTTGAGGATGGATAAATTCCACGGAGCATTATACCTGAACTGAAATGAGTGGGATGCAATACATTGGCAAATGAAATTTGCTTATTGGTCATTGTTCACTCTTTCTCCTAAATTTCCGGCATCTGAAGTGTTTCACATTGCACAAAACACTTTTCACCATGCGATAAAGAGAATAGACACTGATCTGCGGCCTCTCGCGGATTAACAGCACCTGCATGCCTCTAGCAGAAGTTTCAATTACCACATTAAACCCCGGCATAAATAAGAATCCCTAAATTAGAAATGATTTTCCATACCAGCAGTGCAATATCGGTCATTTGAATCTAAATGTCATATATAATTTTATGTTTCCGTATCACCTATAGCGAATGGGAATGTTCTGTAAAAATGAACGACGACTCTAATTAACTTCAAATTAGCTAAACGCAAAGATGAACAGAGATTTTAAGAACACCTGTCACAATGATAAAGAGAGAAATATCGCTTTATGTTACCTGCCAACAGTTCTATGTATCTGCAACCTGGCCATTCTAAATAAGCCTTCTTCAACTCAAAAACCTGGCCATTCTAAATAAGCCCTTCTTCAACTCTAAAAGATATTCCAAGAAAGAACACACTTGTATATAATAAATGCCATGGAAAAATCTGTAGGTTAAAAATAAATATAAAATTACATATTTGTATATAGTAACGAAGGGGCAGATGGTGTATGAATTGCTGGAGATGTTGTTGTCGCATTTTGAAGCACTAAAGCTGACCCCCCACCCCAAATCTTTCGGAATATCGGAAAATGATTTATCCAGGATTCTTTTCAGTTTTTTTTTTTAAATTTTTTTTTTTATTTTATTTTTTCATAAATGTATTTTTAGTTGTGTTAGTTTAAAATAGTATTTTTATTTTCATTATTAGGATTTAATAATTTTTTTATGATGATGATAATAATCTCATTTCAATTACTTCAATCCCAATTGAGTTTATTTTATATTTATGAAATATTATTTATTTTTATTGTAATTATATAGATAATAATTATTAATTAATTTATTTTAATTTTATTATAAATTAATTATATATTTAATACTTTATTTAAATATAAATTTATTAATAATGTTTATCTATTTAATAAATATAATTATATTATTTAAATATATTTTTGAAAATTTAATTATTAATAATATTTTATTTTAAATTATATAAATATTTAATTAATTTTATATTTATATTTATTAAATAAATCTGTAAAAATTAAATTAACATGTAAAACCAGGATACTTATATCGAATCACATGTGGAGGTAAAAACAAATCAAAACTTTATGAGATCTCCGCATCCTGGAACAGAGATATATAACCAAATAAAAATGGTTGAATTCACCCCATTGATAGCCCTCTATCTTGCAAGACCCTGCCACTTCTCAATCAAGTCGGTGCAATTTTCGGTAGCATGCTCACTATCGGGGAAAAAATTATTCATTCAATCTGGCCTCCATATAGAAGGAAAGGTGACTTATATAGTCATACCCAGAAATGGAGAAGTCGATGAGATAGCACCATTGGAAGTGGAAAATTAAAATAATGTGAATATCATTCGATAGATAAAATATATACATAAAATTTATGCTTATTAAATAATCGGTTGTATCAGAAGTGAATTAATGGATAGATAAAAAGCAGTAATTTAAAAATAGGTGAATAAAGTGAGTTAACAGATAGATAAAGATTAGTGATTTAAAAAGGGGTGAATACAATAATATGTGAAGTAAATTAATGGATAGATAAAAAGCAGTAATTTAAAAATAGGTGAATAAAGTGAGTTAACAGATAGATAAAGATTAGTGATTTAAAAAGGGGTGAATACAATAATATGTGATTTTTTTAATTAGGTAAGAAATTTAATTTAATAATTAAAAAAAATTATTTTATTTAAAAAGATATAAATTAAATTCAAAAAATAGAGTATTATTTTTATTTTATTTCTTGGAAGAATGTGTCTTTTTATTAGAAGCAGAGGAGGCAAAGGCCTGCACAATCTCTAACATAATAGCTTAATAAGAATTTGTTCAATTTTTTTTTTTTTTCTTTTCAATGTCATCTCATGGTTTCTATAATTTAATTGCAAACCATCTCAAAACTACCAAGAAAAACCACCTTAGTATAAGAAAGATAGAGACATAGGCTCAAGAAGATAAATATTTGCAAAAAAATAACACATAAATTTACACTGAAGAAAAAACAAAAACAAAAAGCATGCATGTTCCTCCACATAGGGTTCGTTCTACCAACCTAATCCTCCATTCTAGCTATTACACTTTTATCAAAGCCCAATACAATTATACTGAAGGAAACAAATATTTACAAAAAGACAAAACTAAAGCATACTTCAAAAAAAAAAAAAACCAAAAACATACATAATACTCCACTACAAAGACCATTCCAACTGACTTGCTCCTTCATTCCAAGATTAACTTTTATGGGATTCAAACAAAATTGTATTCTATGTACTTTCCTTTACAATATTATATATTCTCTTAAAAAAAAAAGCTTAAATAAATAAACTAAATCTAAAATTATTTAGGCATAGCATACAAACTATAAGAATTTAGATTACAACATTAAACAAAAAGATGTTAATTGAGAATTTAGATTACAACATTAAACTTAAAAAAATGTGAATTGAGTTTAATTTGAATGATGGCCAAAAATATTGTTATCAATCCTATCCAAATTCAATTCTTATATAATTCAAACCAACCTAACAAATACAAAAATTCTGCAAATTAAGATATATAATTCTTAATCTTCTCCATAGATGTTTCTTATGTGATCTTTTCGCCCCTAATTTTTTTGTTTTTTTTGAGTCCTTTTAAGATTCAAAATCATGACCTACATAATTAAATAAAAGCACTCAAAAGAGATTGAAAAGAAATCAAGATGTATTTTTTTCATTGTTCGTAAATTATTTATTTATTTTGATTTATAAAATTTATAATGATTTTTTTTTATTAAAAATTATTTTAAAATTAATGACTATTAAATTTACTAATCATTTAATTTATATAACTATTTTAATTTAATTATAAATTAATTTTACTTATATTAAATATAAATTAAAAATAATATAAAATTGACATAAATCTTGTTTATGTTATTATTCTTCTGTATAGTTATTTTATCCTTATTTTATCCTCTTTTAGTAAGACTTATTTATAATATAATTAGATTCATAAGAAAAATATTTTTGCTTTTTAGTTTTGTTTGTTTTTCTATTACCAAAATTATATTGTCTTAAAATCTTAATTATGAGCAATTTGATGAAAATAACATAGATTCAAAAATGCATTTTATGATTTCCATTACATAGATGGTGTACCCACATGACCAAAAATATGGTGAATGCTTACGAGAACTAAAAATATCATCAATGTGAAGTAATATACGCACACATATCACAACTAGTTTAATTTCATTTTGACAATCTTTGTCAATATACCCAACCAAAAAAACAAATAAAAAAACTTTCTAATAAGCAACCAATTGAAGAGGAAAACCGGAAGTAAATCTGGTTGAAAGCAAAAATTAGAGCATAGATAAGGCATCCTTAGCTAAGAAAGGCATCATGCATTGTCTTCTCAATTTCTCTCTGAAAAACAAATCAACCACAAAAACCCTCTAAATTATAGTGAAAAACTCTCATTAGATGTTTATTTTTCCTTTTAAGTTACATAAATTTTGAAATTCAAAAAGAAAAAGAAATAATAGACATATAAATTGAAATGAATCAAACAAAAATAAAAGATACTAGTGAAAATGGGCATCATCATGTTGCTTTCCCAATCACCAAATTCTAAGTGGAGAGCTTGGGTTAAAATATTGCACAAACACTTTCTAAAATACAATAAAAATAATAGATTATATTGTTTTAAGATCTTAAGGTAACATACTCCTAACAAAAAATGAAACAATAGACTATATAACCACGCTATTTAATAGCAATATAATTAAAAAATATTTCAATTATAAAAAATTATCCCTTCTTAAACCAAAAATTCAATATTAATAACATATATACCTAATTCTAATGTCTATCAATTCAATACAAATAACATTCATACTTAATCCTAATATCTTTTAATAAAAAAATCTTTTAAAAAAAAAAACAAAAAAAACAAAACCAATACAAATTACATACTTGTATATAATAATAGTCCCTATAACAATCTTTAAATAAATAAATAAAAATACAAAATAACATACCTAATAACTAAGTGGATAATTGGACATCTTGTTACCACCCTTTTGACCTAGACCTCTTTTATAGTGGTCACTGTAAACAAACTAAAAATCCATTCAACCATATCTATAAGTGGAAAAGAAAGCACCCACTTTTCACTTTTCTTCGCTACTTCCGACTCTAAATATACAAGTCTAGTGATACATTAAGGTTGTAGATAATAATTATTAATTAAATATTTAATTATTTAAATATTATTAATAATATATTATTTAATAGATATTTTTTAAAATAATTTATTAATATTTATTTTTTTAAATAAATATATTTTTATTTTTAAAAAAATTATACATTAATTGATAATATAATTATAAATAATGTATTTATTTTAAAATATATAAATATAATAATTATCTATATTATATTAGTTGTTATATAAATAGATATGCGAAAAATAAATTAACATATAAAACAAAAGATAGAGGGTAAAAATAAATCAAAACCTTCCACGATCTCAAAAAGAAAAAAAAAAAAGCCGTTTTAAATTTTATCATTTCCGGATATATAACAAAAAGTTGTTGAATTCACCAAATTGATAGTCCTCTGTCCTGCATGACCCTCCCACATCTCAATCAGGTTAGCGCAATTCTTCAATAGCACGGCCATTAGAATAAATTGGGAAAGAAATTATTCATTCGAGGTAGCCTTCGTACAGTCCTCATGTAATCGTAGCAGGGATCTGAGGAGAAGCCCTAATGTAATCGTAGCAGGAATCGGAGAAGCTGATGAGACGGACTCTAAAGACAGCTCGGGTTGGGGTATGGTTTGCACTTTTGGAAGTGGCAGAGTAAATAGTATTATATTAAATTTTAGTGAAAAACATTTAAGGCTCAAATGAGTTTGATATAAAGACATTAGGACTGGGTTAAATTATTGGGAAATGACGAGAATATTGTATTACAAAACATTAATAACATTAAAAATATTATTATTTCTAAGTTTAAAGAAAAAATCTGGTGTCAGAAAGATTTAAGACCTAAAAGAAAATTAAGATAATATAAGGAGGTCATCAACCCCATCTTACAAGATCAAAATTATCTCTCTGTTTTAACTAGTTCAAAGAAGAAAGTTAATATAGCCAAGATTAGAACGAACTCTCATGAGCTTTGTGGTTGGGCAGTTCCTAAAACACATGGATGGAAAGTTTCTGTCATCTTTGTGACAATATGAACATCGAAAATGAAAATCACTTTCTCTTAGAGTGCCCCGCGTACAACCACATTAGATCTCAATTCCAAAATCTTTGTTGCAATACTGACCTTCCTAGCCTTTACCTTGTCAAAATTACAGTGAGCTCGGGAGGCTTCTCTTCAAGCATTTTGAGCATAGGAATAAAATCTTAAATCAAACCAAATAATTGGTTTCTTTAGGTCCTATAGACCAAAGTTTGGTCTCTAACCACCATCAACATCTTCATCATCATCATAAAATATAAATACGAGTAATTACTATTATTTATAATAAAAATATATAAAAAGCATCACTGTTTTAAAAATAGTTGAATAAAGTAATATTGATTTTTTCAATTATTTAGAATTTAATTTAATAAATAAAAATTAATCTATTTCAAGAAAGTATAAATTCAAATTAAAAGAAAGTGAGATTATATACATTTTCATAATTTTATTATCATTATATATTTACATTATTTAAATTAAATTTATTTAAAACAATATAAATTCAAATTTAAAGAAAGCTAACATGTATATACTTTTAAAAAATTTAACATCATTATACAATCGGAAACCGTACGGACCTGCGCGGGAGCGGAGCGTGATTGAGCTGCGCAGCCGCCTGCGCGCGACCCTCGGCCTCGAGGCTCTGAGGCCTGCGCAGCAGCGATCCGGGCCTTGGCCTCAGCCATGGCCCGTCCAGACCTTTCCCAAGGGGACTCTGAGAAAGCCTTCTCAGATCTGGTAAAATCCCTTCCCCCCCTCCGCCCTAAGCCTGCAACTTCGAAATTTGTAAAGAAACTGGATATTCTTCAGGAAGTTTAGCTGCCACCAACCCTTCCTCGCATGGCAGCTCTATCTCTGGCTAAAAAAGGACTTATTGGGCAATTTACTGGATTATGGCCCTCACCAAGAACTGTGCAAAGATGGGTTGAGCGGAACTGGTATGATAAAATCCCCGGAAAAATATCAATAAGATTTTGTGGAAAAGGCTATTATACTTTCCAATTTGAATCCAAAGCAGATAAGGACCTAATCTTCAGAAATGGACCTTACTTCATGGACTCTCGAGGACTTTACCTCAACAAATGGACTCCAAACTTTGATCCGGAGCTAGATATTCCCAATGTGGTCCCAGTTTGGGTTCGCCTCCCCCATCTTCCGCTGCATTGTTGGGGGGATGATTCGGTCAAGGCAATAGGTAATGCGGTTGGTAAATATATCGACAGAAGCGAACCCAAGGATAACATGCAGGCCTGTGCAAGGATATGGATGACTAGAGCCACATTCAACAGCTGGATTACGAGCAGATCCCATTCAAATGTAAGGTATGTCATGAATATCGGCACTTTGCCAATAGATGCACTAAGGTTACTAATATTGAGAATGATGAGCAAGGTGGATATTGGGAGCCTGTTAAAAAAAAGAAATCTAATCCCCCTTCTAAACCTGTGACTAACCCTGACATCCCTGGATCGTCCACCCAGTGTCCTCCCTCCCCTCCTCCCCTTCCTTCTGGCCTCTCCCCTGATCCGCCAATTCCTTCATCCTCCAACCCCTTTCTCGTTCTAGCCTCAGAAGATCCTCTGCCAGACCCTCCCTCTTCGGATTTTCCCGACCCTCCCCATATCCCTTTAACCTCTTCTCAGCCTTCCCAGGAGGCCCCTCCTTCCAGATCTACTAGAAGCTCCTCCAAAGAGCTGGGAACCACAAGCGATACTCATAAGAAACTAGGTCCAGGTAGGAAATCGGCCAAGCAGCATAGAGAAGAAAGTACCCAGAAGGACATAGCAATGGGATTTCAAACTCCAATGGAATCCTTTATCATCGGGCACCAAGAAGAAGAAGCAGCAGGGAAAGATCCTGAGAGGCGAGCACCTCTCCGTATGCCCAATGCATCATGATGAAAGTTCTCTCATGGAACAGTAGGGGTTTGGGGCATTTCTCTAAAATAACAGCCCTGAGAGATCTTCTTTTCAATGAAAAACTTGAAATACTGCTGGTCCAAGAGACCAAACAAAATCAGCAAGAAATGAAAAAAATCATTGATATTCAAAAACAATACTTAGGCGTCATCAGCAGCTCCAGAGGAGCTTCAGGAGGAATAGTTACCATTTGGAATAGTCAGAATTGGAATTGTGATTCAGCTATCATCATCCAAAACTGGATCAGGACCAAACTGGACAGTAAAACAGAGGACAGGAATCTAATCATATATAACGTATATGTTCCCAAACACTACAGGGAAAAAGAGCTCTGCTGGAATGAGTTGAAGGAAAGCATTGGGAGCGAACTTACCACAAATATTATAATCGCTGGAGACTTCAATCTGATACTCCACGCTAATGAAAAAAGAGGTGGAAACTTTATTCATGACCCCTTTAGAAACCAACTGGAGGCAATAATACAGGAGAACGAGATGGTGGATATAATTCCAAAAAATCAAAGATATACTTGGAGCAATCGAAGAATGGGAGCTGGCAACATCATTGAGCGCCTGGACAGATTTCTGGTAAACATATCCTTCCTCTCCACCTTCGCTGTTGGTTACACTAGCATACTCAACTCCTCTGCCTCCGACCATTACCCCATCTCTCTTACGCTGGAATCTCACCATCCTTTAGGACCGATCCCCTTTAAATTCAGCCCGTTATGGACCCGAAATCCTTCAGTTAGAGCAATTGTTGAAACGGTTTGGAGACAGCACATAGAGGGGTCGCCAAGCTATATTTGGGAGACCAAAATCAAGAATGTCAGGAGAGCACTTAAGGAATGGGCCAAAGACAGCTACCAGGAGCTAGAGGAGACAAAAAAAAAAAAAAAAATCAAGCAAGCCTTGAAAGAGGTGCAAACCCAGATAGAGGATCACGAGCTCTCCCATCAATTCAAAACTCAGGAATACGCTCTTCAGGGACAGCTTATGTATATCAACAGAGAGGAAGAAATTAAGTGGAGGACCAAATCCAGACAATTATGGCTGAAGGGAGGGGATAAAAACACAGCCTATTTTCACAAACAACCCACTGCCTGAAGGATAAAGAACAATGTTAGCTCCATCATTGATAACGAAGGAAACAAGCACAACAATCAAGTAGACATAAAAAACGCAGCCTCCTCCCATTACAGGGATCTTTTTACCGAAAGCCAAGGAGAGGAAGATTATTCATATTTGCTCCAATACCTTCCTAAGGGCATCACCAAGGATTTGAATGATATGCTAAACCGTGAAATTGAGGAAGAAGAGATCAAAAGAACAATCTGGACTCTGCAGCCAGATAAGGCTCCTGGGCCAGACGGATTAACCATCTGCTTTTACAGGGAATTCTGGCAGCTGATTAAGAAGGATCTAACAAAAATGCTCAGAGGGGTGTAAAGAAAAGGGAAAATGGGAGGCTTCACCAATTCCACCTTCCTCGCTGTCATTCCCAAAGAGAATAGGCCCACCTCTTTCTCCAGATTTCGGCCAATATCCTTATGCAATTCTTCTTACAAGATTTTTACTAAAACTTTAGCCACAAGACTCAAGCCTCTTCTCCCAACTCTGATATCTGAAAACCAAGGCGGATTTATTTCTAATAGACAGATTCACGACTCCATAATCTTGGTTCAAGAGGCCATTCGTTCAAGCCTTTCAAGACAAGAAAAAGGATTCGTGCTCAAACTCGATTTAGTCAATGCCTTTGATCGGGTTAGACATTCCTTTTTATTCGTTGTTCTAAAAAAGATGGGATTTGACTCCTCCTTTATCAACACCATAGCTGCCTGTATTTTTGGACCCTGTATATCCCCCCTGATCAATGGTCGCCCATGCGAAGCATTCGAATCCTCTAGGGGTCTTAGACAAGGTTACCCTCTATCCCCTTACCTCTTCATTCTCATGGCAGAATCGTTCAGCAAAGTCTTGTATCACAACAGAAGAGTAGGCCTCATAACTGGAATCAAATATGGAAACGGAGCCAAGAACATCAACCACTCTCAATTCCCAATGTAATTATCTTATCGGCATTCAGGCCAAGATGAATACAATCAACCCATATCCGTTACTGTTAAAAAATATATATATATAATATTAATATATATATATTATATATATATATATATTAAATATATTTATATTATTTATATTATTAATAATATATTAAAATAAAGATAATATTAAATATTTTTTCTTATTTATACTTATCTTAAATTACATTTATTGTCAAAATAAATTGAAATTTAAATTAAAATAATATTTCTTAACTTATATTTATTATATCTTATATATTTTACCAATCATAATTATAAATTATAAATTATTTAAATTTAAATTTAAATTTATTAAAAAAATAGTTTCTATAATTATAATTATAATTAAAACCATATTAGATTTCATTTTCATAATCTTTGTCGCAATACTGGCCTTCTAGGATGTCAAAATTATAGTGAGCTTGGGAGGCTTCTCTCCAAGCTTTTTGAGCATAGAAATAAAATCTTAAATTAAACTAAATAATTTGTTTCTTTAGGTCCGATAGACCAAAGTTTGGTCTCAGTAGACGTTAACTATCATCATGATCATATATATATTAATTAAGAATTTATTACATTTTGCTAATTAATTTTTTTTTTTTGACAATTTCGGTTGCTGTATTAAGTTCTGAAAAAGATGAGGGAGTTCAGTCTCCTTAAGTACATAGGTTGCCATTGGCTATCTTGATCAAGAGATTTACAAAAAAGAGCTATCTTCTTGATCTTTGTCTTACTATTTTTGCTACGAACTATTACAGTGCAGGTATAACTTCTTATAAAGGTAAACAACAAAAAGAGGCATTTGCAAAACATTTAGTCGATCATAATGTGTCGGATTTGTCTGGCAGTGGATTCTTCCTGCTGATTATCCATTCCTTCCTGCTTGACACTCGAGGAGCTAGTTGCAACCGCATTTTTCTTCTCCATCATGTACTGAAGGATGGAAATAGATTCTTCAGCGGGAGCACAGCGGTTGGAGAGTTGGCGAAACCGCTCTTGTAAAGAAGAGACTCTGTGCATAAAGAGTTCAATCTCAGCCTTATATTTTTCGTTCATAAGCCGATTTTGGTCTTCAATCCTTCTGTTCTGGTCTTCAATCCGACGGTTCTGCTCCTCCAGTCTTGATTCTAAAAGCCGATGTTGCTCATCCAGGATGGACTGCTGAGTCCTGATCTCTTCCAGCTATGCCTGCAGGTCTGCGCAGTGCAGACAGTCTTCACTACGTGCCATATCTGTTGAGGAGTGGTGGCGTAAAGGGAGACAGCGAGCGTTAAGAAGCGGGGTGTGGCGAAATTCAAAAGGGCGCGAGTAGGCGGGAAATATGATAATGGTGTTAATATAATGTTCTGCCCAATCTGAGAGGTCAGCAGGAGAGCAGACTGGGCCGGGTATTTGGCAGGATTCTTGAGCAGAAAAGAAGGCTATGAAGCAGCTGAGTAAACGCTGCTGAGACAAGAGATAAAGGAGAGCTTGAATAGGGGTAAAACAGCAGTGACGAGGATGAGTGTAGATACTGGGTCGTGGAGCCGAAAGCCTATAAGAACAGAGACAGGGTGCGTTAGACAAGAAACGAAACAAGCTTAAACAGTGGATTACCAGAGAGGTTATGGACCGAGCAAAGAGCTTGCTCTTCCGGCTTCGAATCTTCAGTTTGACCAAGAGATAGTCCGCGCACGCACAAAGAAAATTTCTACTCAAAGAGTCTGCAGAGCAAAAAGAAAATTGTCGGGTGCTGAGGTGAAGATGGAGAAGGATTATTATAGCATGGAGCTGGAGTGAATCGAGGATGGGAGGACGAGTCACGGGAGAAATGCTAGGCTGAAGAGGATCGAAAAATCCGATCCCAAATCTCATTCCGCCGTCAGTTGAAGAGCTGATGTTACTTGAGGGAGATGGATTCTGAGCCTCTACGCTGGATTTGCAGAGATTCGTCCTGAAGGCTGAGTACGTCATACCATCGCACGCTTCCTTAACAGCGTTGTGCGAGGTGCTGCTTTTAGGAGCTGCTATCATGGAATGGGTTGGAGGCTTTCAACGGCGTTGCATCTGAGAACGCCAATCTGTCTTCCACAAGCTCTATTTGCTCTACTATCTGTCTCTTTATTTAAATTACAAAGTATGTGATAGAACTGAATTTCTTCGAAGTTTTGAAGGAGGAGTCTATTACGGTGGATGACTTGTTGTAGAATGGAGTTGGGTGAGCTCCGGTTCTGAGTCATTAGGCGGATAATAATTGAGGAATCCCCAAATATCATAGCCTTCTTGATTCCCAAATTTTTCAATTGGAGGAGACCTTGATATAAGGCCAGGGCCTCAGCACTATTGTTCGTTCTTTTTCCTAAACTCCATTCATAGCTGAAAATGGTGTCCCCTTTTTCATCCATGATTAGCCCTTCTGCTCCAGCTTGACCTGGATTTGATTTGGAGGCTCCGTCAAAATAGAGCGAATGGAAATTGCTCCTCTGTACCCAAATGTTAAATTCTTGTTCTGAAAGTCTGACTTCCCAAGTTCTGGTCTGTGTTTGATTCAGCCTGCCTTTTATTGGATCACCTTGGATTTGGCATTGCCTTTCCAAAATATAACTGATGATGTTTCGTTCCTCCACTGTGAATTTTGTTGCTTGGATTTTCCCTGTAGTTTTTATTGCGATTGCCTCCTAGGCCAAGCTTTTCGCTTTACTACATGTAATTCGTACATTTGGATCTTTATCTTGAAAAAAAAAATTTGTTTCTGGACAACCAAATTCGCCATAGCAGGGTATGTGGGAGGGTATCCCAAACTCTTTTCACTAGTCTGCTCCGTTTTTCTCTCCAAGGGCAGCTTTTCTTCCAGACGTAGATTGTCTCAGCTATGCTTTGCTGAGTCTGCCAAATTATGTTGCCAAGGGAGGACAGTTGATTCCAGGACTCTCTGGCAAAGGGACAATCTACAAATAGATGATACATTGTTTCTTCAGCAGTACAGCAGTTAGGACATCTCGAGGGACCATTGATTCCTCTTTTACTTAAGTTCTCTGCAGTAAGAATTTTACCTTTTAAGAGGAGCCATATAAAAAAATTTATTTTTGGTATAGCTTCTGATCTCCAAGTAATTTCCCAGTGATTCCACAAGGGCATCTGGAAGGTGCTATTGCAGATGTAATGGTGACCTGACTTTATGGTGTATGTAGAGCCTGAGGGGTCCCAGCAGAGACCATCGATTTCATCTTTTTTGATAGGAGCCCTATTGTGGAGATGTGTTTTGAAGGCATTGAGGCTGGCTTCTAGAATTGCCAGGGTCTCCGGGAAGGCCCAGCCCGTCCAGGCATGAGAACATGGATCCCATTTGGATATTTGACCAAGACTATGAATGCCTCTGTTGTTAAGAAATAGGATAATGGGAATTGCTTCCTCAATGGTATTCAAGGGGTGGAGCCCCATGATCCTATCTGAGGCAAAATTGATGTTGTCCCCCCCCAGGGATCTTCGAAGTATTTTGCTTGAGGATGTGAATTGCTTTTTTACATAAACGCCAGATTTTGGAAGAGTCTCTGTTGGGTATGCTAAGATCAAGAAGCTTTTGCCTGGGAGAGTTAAGGTATTTGGTCTCCATAACTTGTTTCCACCACGCTGTGGGTCCAGTGATTAATCTCCATACCATTTTCACCCCAAAGGCAAGGTTGAGGATTCTTGGGGCTCTAATTCCTAGGCCCCCTCTGTCCTGAGATTGAATTACATTTTTCCAATTTACCAAGTTGAACCTGCTCTTTTCTTTCTTTCCCCCTTGCCATAGAAAATGTCGAAGGGCTACTTCCAATTTATGATGGAAAGTAACAGGAGCCTGATAAAGAGTGAAGCGATAGAGAGGAAGGGAAGTTATACCTGACTATAGAAGGATGAGTCTACCTACCAGATTGAGCCAGAGTGTTCCCCATTGTTGTATTTTCCTTTTAACTTTATCAATAATCTCATTCCATGTCTTCGCTTTCAAAGGCCCCAGGCTCACAGGCATGCCTAAGTAAGAGAAATGTTCCCACTTCATTTTTTAAGTGACTCCAAATATGCTGGCAATACTATGGGCCACTTGGTTGGTTATATTCCAACCATAGACACGACTTTTTTGATAATTAATAGCCCCTCCTGAGCAGTCCATATATTGGTCGAGAAGGGTCTTGAAACGCCTTACTATAGTGGTCGAAGCTCCCCCAATCAAGAGAGTATCATCTGCAAATTGAGAGTGGTTGATGTTCTTGGCTCCATTTCCATATTTAATTCCGGTTATGAGGCCAACACTTCTGTTTTGATCCAAGACTTTGCTGAACGATTCTGCCATGAGAATGAAGAGGTAAGGGGATAGAGGGCAGCCTTGTTTAAGACCCCTAGAGGATTGGAATGCTTCACATGGGCGACCATTGATCAGGGGGGATATCCAGGGTCCAGAGATACAGACAGCTATGGTGTTGATAAAGGAGGAGTCAAATACCATTTTTTTTAAAACAACAAATAAAAAGGAGTGTCTAACCCGATCAAAGGCATTGGCTAAATCGAGTTTGAGCACGAATCCTTTTCCTTGTCTTGAGAGGCTTGAACGAATGGCTTCTTGAACCAAGATTATGGAGTCGTGAATCTGTCTATTAGAAATAAATCCGCCTTGGTTTTCAAATATCAGAGTTGGGAGAAGAGGCTTGAGTCTTGTGGCTAAAGTTTTAGCAAAAATCTTGTAAGATGAATTGCATAAGGATATTGGCCGAAATCTGGAGAAAGAGGTGGGCCTGTTCTCTTTGGGAATGAGAGCGAGAAAGGTGGAATTGGTGAAGCCTCCCATTTTCCCTTTTCTTTGCACCCCTCTGAGCATTTTTGTTAGATCCTTCTTAATTAGCTGCCAGTATTCCCTATAGAAGCAGATGGGGAATCCGTCTGGCCCAGGAGCTTTATCTGGCTGCAGAGTCCAGATTGTTCTTCTGATCTCTTCTTCATCGATTTCACGGTTTAGCATATCATTCAAATCCTTGGTGATGCCCTTAGGGAGTTATTGGAGCAAATATAAATAATCTTCCTCTCCTTGGCTTTCGGTGAGAAGATCCCTGTAATGGGAGGAAGCTGCCTTTTTTATGTCTACTTGATTGTTGTGCTTGTTGCCTTCGTTGTCAATACTGGAGCTAATGTTGTTCCTTATCCTCCGAGCAGTGGCTTGTTTGTGAAAATAGGCTATGTTTTTATCCCCTCCCTTCAGCCATAATTTCCTGGATTTGGTCCTCCACTTAATTTCTTCCTCTCTGTTGATATACATAAGCTGTCCCTAAAGAGCGTATTCCTGAGTTTTGAATTGGTGGGAGAGCCTGTGATCCTCTATCTGGGTTTGCACCTCTTCCAAGGCTTGCTTGATTTTCTTTTTTGTCTCCTCTCGCTCCTGGTAGCTGTCTTTGGTCCAGTCCTTAAGTGCTCTCCTGACATTCTTGATTTTGGTCTCCCAAATATAGCTGGGAGACCCCTCTATTTGCTGTCTCCAAACCGTTTCAACAATTGCTCTAACTGAAGGATTTCGGGTCCATAACGGGCTGAATTTAAAGGGGATCGGTCCTAAGGAATGGTGAGATTCCAGCGTAAGAGAGATGGGGTAATGGTTGGAGGCAGAGGAACTGAGAATGCTAGTGTAACCAACAACGAAGGTGGAGAGGAAGGAAATGTTTACCAGGAATCGATCCAGGCGCTCCATGATGTTGCCAGCTCCCATTCTTCGGTTGCTCCAAGTATATCTTCGATTTTTTGGTATTATATCCACCATCTCGTACTCCTTCATTATTGCCTCCAGTTGGTTTCTAAAGGGGTCATGAATAAAGTTTCCACCTCTTTTTTCATTAGCGTGGAGTATCAGATTGAAGTCTCCAGCTATTATAATATTGGTGGTAAGTTCGCTCTCAATGCTTTTCTTCAACTCATTCCAGCAAAGCTCCTTTTCCCTGTAGTGGTTGGGTACATATACGTTATATATGCTTAGACTTCTATTTGGTTGATGATAGCTGAATCACAATTCCAATTATGACTATTCCAAATGGTAACTATTCCTCCTGAAGCTCCTCTGGAGCCGTTGATGATGCCTAAGTATTTCTTTTGAATATCAATGATTTTTTTCATTTCTTGCTGATTTTGTTTGGTCTCTTGGACCAGCAGTATTTCAGGTTTTTCATTGAAAAGAAGATCTCTCAGGGCTGTTATTTTAGAGGGATGCCCCAAACCCCTACTGTTCCATGAGAGAACTTTCATCATGGTGCATTGGGCATAAGGAGAGGTGCTCGCCTCTTAGGATCTTTCCATGCTGCTTCTTTTTCATGGTGCCTGATGATAAAGGATTCCATTGGAGTTTGAAATCCCATTGCTATGTCCTTCTGGGTGCTTTCTTCTCTATGTTGCTTGGCCGATTTCCTTCCTGGACCTGGTTTCTTATGAGTATCGCTTGTTGTTCCCAGCTCTTTGGAGGAGCTTCTGGTAGATCTGGAAGGAGGGGCCTCCTGGGAAGGGTGAGAAGAAGTTAAAGGGATATGGGGAGGGTCGGGTAAATCCGAAGAGGGAGGGTCTAGCAGAGGATCTTCCGAGGCAAGAAAAAGAAAGGGATTGGCGGATCTTGGGAGAGGCCAGAAGGAAAGGGAGGAGGGGAAGGAGGACACTGGGTGGACGATCCAGGGATGTCAGGATTTGTAACAGGTTTAGAGGGGGGGTTAGATTTCTTTTTTTTAACAGGCTCCCAATGTCCACCTTGCTCATCATTCTCAATATTAGTAACCTTAGTGCATCTATTGGCAAAGTGCCCATATTCATGACATACCTTACATTTGAATGGGATCTGCTCGTAATCCAGTTGTTGAATGTGGCTCCAGTCATCCACCTTTAGCTTGATGGCTTTAGGCAGTCCTTTCCCTAGGTCCACCTCCACGCATATCCTTGCACAGGCCTGCATGTTATCCTTGGGTTCGCTTCTGTCGATATATTTACCAACTGCATTACCTATTGCCTTGACCGAATCATCCCCCCAACAATGCAGCGGTAGATGGGGGAGGCAAACCCCGACTGGGACCGCATTAGGAATGTCCAACTCCGGATCAAAATCTGGAGTCCATTTGTTGAGGTAAAGGCCTCAAGAGTGCATGAAGTAAGGTCTGTTTCTGAATATTAGGTCTTTATCTGCTTTGGATTCAAAGTGAAAAGTATAATAGCCTTTTCCACAAAATTGTATTGATATTTTCCCGGGGATTTTATCAGACCAGCTCCACTCAACCCATCTTTGCACAGTTCTTGGTGAGAGCCATAATCCAGTGAATTGCCCAATAAGTCCTTTTTCAGCCCGAGATAGAGTTGCCATGTGAGGAAGGGTTGGTGGCAGCTGAACTTCGTGGAGGATATCCAGTTTCTTTATAAATTTCGAAGTTGCAGGCTTAGGACGGAGGGGGGGAAGGGATTTTACCAGATCTGAGAAGGCTTTCTCGGAATCCCCTTGGGAAAAGTCTGGATGGGCCATGGCTGAGGCCAAGGCCTGGATCGATGCTGATCAGGCCTCAAAGCCTCGAGGCCGAGGGTCGCGTGCAGGCGGTTGCGCAGTTCCAAATCCTCCCACGCAGGTCCACTAACAAGAATGGAAAATGTTCATCTCCAACTTGCTGTCAACGACTTGGGCCTCCTTAATGCAGATGTGATGCTTACATTTATTTGCATGCTCTGCCAAAGTAGAGGAGCTGGTCCTGCCATGCTTTATGTCAGCGGCATGTTCCCAAATCCTTTGATTAATCGAGCGACCTGTCTTACCAATGTAAGGAGTCTCACAAGAGCAAGGGATAATGTAAACACCTTACATATTCTTGGGGTCCGTTGGGTCTTTTATATATCTAAGGGAGCTCTGGATGGTATTTAAAGGCCTAAAGATAGAAGCCACCTTATGCTTCCTTAGGATTCTTGCAATATTATTAGTGGTCCCTTGGATAAAAGGAAGATGAATGCTTGAAAATCGATCATTGGTATCTTTCTTATCCCTAGGAACTTTTTCTGCTCTGAGGAAGACCTTAGTGCATTGGTGTCTACTATACCCGTTATTAAAGAAAACACTTAGGATATGTGCTTTCTCTTTGTTGAGATGGTTTCTATTAGCAACTCTTAAAGCTCTATTCATTAAGGTGTTGAGAACACCAAGCTTTTGACTTGGGAAATGATGAGATTTGGCATGAATATATTGTTCTGTATGAGTTTTCTTACGAAAAACCTTATGAGAAAAAGAGTCATCATCATTCCTTGAGAGGAGGACATCAAGGAAGGGCACACTACCATTACTTTCAAATTCCATGGTAAAATTTATGGAATTAGAAAGATTATTAAGATGAAGGAAAACCAGTTCCAATTCTTCCTTACCATGGGACCAGATGACACAAGTGTCATCCACAAATATCTTCCACATCCTAGTCAAAATACGAGAGGGAGCTAAGACCTTTGATTCAAAATCCTCCATGAAAAGATTAGCAACCACAAGGGAGAGGTTATAGTTGCTATATGTCTTACCTCTACTTTCTTTTCATTTGATGGGGAATTCTATAAGCAAACTTGCGGTGTCGCCATGGGTTCCCCCCTCTCCCTTGTGGTTGCTTGTTTATTGGGGCTTAGTCCCGCATTTTTTTGGCTCCTTTACTAATTTTGTTAATTCTTTATTGGGCCTCAGCCCCATATTTTATTGTTGACCATGTTTCATTTCTTTTCCTCGAATTTAATTTCCAACTTAAGTAGATTTTTATTTGATTTATCTCCCATTAATTATTTTTCTTTTAGTTTAGTAATTTTGTTTTATGATCTAATCCCGATTAAGGTTTTATCTCCTTTTTTTACTTCCCTTCTTGTTTTGGGGTTTGACTTTAAATCTTTTTGTTCTTGTTAATTATTAAATATATTTTTTACCATTTCCCTTTAGTAATTATTTAATAATATTTTGATTTTAATAATATTCAATTTTTAGAAATCTAACTCGTTTAGTATAACATTTCTTATATTATTTAAATTAATTTAAATGACACTTAATTTTTTATTAACAAATTTTATAGCCATTTAATATAGTCGTTACTTAATATTATTTTAATAATTTAATAGCAAAATTTAAATATATATTTTTTCAAAAATAGTTGTTATGGTCTCTACATTGCTCTCTATTTAAGCTTTTTCCATGGTCTACTTCTTCATCTGGTCTAGATGATGAACCACACTGGTTGGTTCGAAACGCATCGACCAAAAACTCTCTTATGTGATATTTACCAGAAGACTTTTCTTAAATCAAATTTTGTTAATTTATCTTTGAAATATTATATTTACTAGCACAACCATATTTAATTAATTAAATATGGTTGATATATACCGATA
>APFE030025167.1:199316-217033 GCA_000404065.3 Pinus taeda | reverse complement strand
GGCAAGGGCTAACCAGCCTGCCATAGGGCATTAAATGCCCGTATGGAGGCCGGCTATAGCATGGATGTGGAATGGATGTCGAGAGGGGTCATCCTCCATGCATCGTTATTCCGGCGAGAACAAACCACCGTTTCCGGGAACGCGGGACCCGCCATCCATGCGCTGGCACCGGGACCCATTTTCAAACCGCCACCTCCCCTCGCGCCCAAATACCATTTTCATTTTCGAAAACTCTCTCCCGGTTCGAACCTGCTTTGCGTATCCTCTGCAACCGTCTGCGCATGCTCTGCGCATCCTCTGCAACTGTCTACGCATCCTCTGCGCTGGTTAGCTCTCGCCCTCTGCGCATCCTCTGCAACAGTCTGCGCATCATCTGCACCCACCTTGCACCCACCTCGCAGGCAATTCCGGGCGCGAGGTAAAAATACAATCATGCAAAATCGATAATCTGCTTTCCTGAACAACCCAGAAAAAAATTCTTACAGAAAACAACTCTGCTAATAATCTGAACAACCCATTAATGGTCAGAAACGAATGCTCAATGTTTCGAGACACCCTGGGCATTAACTACAAAATTCCAGCAATGGTTCATGGTTTCACATTTTTGCATATTTAGTTATTAGTTGTTCTTTATTCATATAGGTTGTAGTCATGTATAAAATGTATAGGCCATCCAAATTATGTTTTAACTTGGAACACGGCTTCAAAACCAGCTTGATTATCACATGATATTATCTGACATTATTGAATTGTTTGAAGACAGATTGAACCCTTATAAGCTATTTTCCTATTTGTTTGGGCAAATATCAGGCTTGATAATAATGATGGAAGAACTGCGCAGAAAAACCATACTAAACACAGACTCTGATCCATCAACATGAATAAGTTGAAACGATTTTAGAACAGAACATACTTGTCAATAGATTGTAAAAACTGCATAACATTTTTGCTCTGCCTCTCATCCAGCAACTGCAATCATAATAATGAATGATTCACTGACAGTTATGCCATAAGAACCATCTTTCGAAAAAACTGTCGATAAAAAATTAATTTCAGAAATAGCAAACAAGATTCACTTAAAAAAACTAACCCTTCTGCAAGCTTGCACAATGTCAGATTTCCCAGATTGGGTACTTTGCAATTCCTGCTGAATTAATGGGAGAGTCGGTAAGTGTATAAATTTCCAAGCCCTGCTTTGTTATTCTTGTTACCAGCCATTTTGAAAAGAAATTATCTACATCCACTTAGGCAACTCCAGCCTAACCGTCCTAATAACTATTTCTATTCAAGATAATGTCCAATTTTTACTAGTCTTCTGCTCAAATATCACACAGGAGCAATTAGATATTCAAGCTATTAAAAGGACTCAAGTTTGAAAAGCACCTCACTAAAGTATCGTTGAAGCAATGCTTCCTTGACCACGCCACAAATACCGTAAAAATAAAGGAGATTGATCATCACCTGAGCCAAAAGAAAATGACACAGATTTATTATGATCAAGTTGCCATAGTAAAAAGAAACATCCAACTACATGGTAGCCTCCTTCACGCTGAGGAATTAAAAGTCTTTTGTTGAGATAAATTTTAAATGCATATGCAGGGAATTCAACAGTGAAGTAGATTATCTATCCAAGCAGGTTTCACAGAGATACAAGTTTTGTAATGATCAAGTCTAGCAGATGGGGCAGAAGAGATTTTGCCTCATAGAAGCACTGCTATCTAGGTGCCTTCCAATTTTCTGCTGCTTTTATCATGAGGTTGTAGAGCTTTGTTATTTCCCTTTTATGCACTGTTGTTGTAGTTTATGCTAGTGGCTATATACTCAACAGAAGGGGAAAACCCATCTTTGTGTAGAAGTGCCCAAAGGCCTCTGAATTTTGGAATGCAATTCTTTTATTGGAATGAATGGAAAGATAATGATTTTTTCCACTGGAAAAAAAAATGTTGAAGGAATATTGCCAACAAGGATTATTCATAAATTAAAAACTAAGACTAATGACATCCCAAGGCCTATCACCAATCAAAGGCAAAAGTAAAAAATCTTGGGCAGGTGTTATTTCCAATTAACATGAGGCAACGATATATGAAATTAATTTTGAGGATACAAATGGGAAAATGCCTTCATAAAAGGATCAGATGAAGGGGAAATGTTGTTTTTTCTTCTCCGAAAGGCCTATACTTCATCAATATAAGAATGCAACACTAATCATCTAACTACAAGACAGCTCGCATAACCTTAATTATCAATTAAAGTAGACATATTAATAATTGGGAGGGATTGTTCGCTCTCACAATTAACAACCTGTACTGAATTTTGTAGATTGTGAAATTTGGCATCATCAACATATGCAAAAACAGGGTGCAAATGGTGGAAAACGGTACCATCATTAACAAATTCTTGCATAGCCTTATTATCAATTTAAGTGGAAATATCAACAATTGGGACGGATTTTTCACTCTCACAGTAAGCAATCTGTACTGGATTATGAAGATTCTGAAACTTGGCATCAACAACATATACAAAAAACAGGGATGCAAATGGTGGAAAACAGTAACATGTTACATCATTAGCAAAATCTTATCAATTGAAGTGGAAATATCAACAATTGGGACGGATTTTTCACTCTCACAGTAAGCAATCTGTACTGGATTTTGAGGATTCTGAAACTTGGCGTCAACAACATATACAGAAAACAGGGGTGCAAATGGTGGAAAACAGTAACATGTTACATCATTAGCAAAATCTTCCATAACCGTAATTATCAATTGACGTGGAAATATTAACAATTGAGAGGGATTGTTCACTCTCACAGGAAGCAATCTGTACTGGATTTTGTAGACTGTGAAACTTGGCATCATCAACATATGCAAAAACAGGGGTGCAAATGGTGGAAAACAGTAACATCATTAACAAAATATTGCATAACCTTAATTATCAATTGAAGTGCAAAATATTAATAACTGGGAGGGATTGTTCATTCTCACAATAGAGAATCTGCACTGCATTTTGTAAATTTTGTTCACTCTCACAATAAATAATATGTACTGGATTTTGTAGATTGTGAAATTTGGCATCATCAACATATGCAAAAACAGGGATGCAAATGGTGGAAAACAGTAACATCATTAACAAAATCTCTTGCAAGCACATTCTTATCCCATTGTTGATTATTTTTTACCAATAATCTATAGATATTGAAGGAACCATAATACCATATGAACCACTAGTATAAGCAGACAGCTAAGTGACAAGAAGGTACCATACTACAAATTCATCTGAAAGATATGCCATGCATGTGAGAACTTAAAATCCCAATCGAAGAGAGGGTTTCATATTTATTTCATGCTCAAACTTTATCCACCGCTTCATTTGACTTTCTTTAGCATCAGAGTGGTTCATGGCTGTAGCATCTTAATGCATTGATTTGTGACTAAAATTATTTATGGTGCAAATCCAGTTAAGAATTGACTGCATGCAGTTGTTATCTCTTTCAGTTCTAGGCACTACTCTTCATGGCTGAATTGAATCTCATGCTGGATTTTTTGTCTTCAGCATTCTAGGGAACCATGCTTGTCCTCACTAATGCATTGATCAAAAGGCTGGAGTAATTATTTGGCAATTTAACTCCATTTGAAGCTGACCTCTTTGACAATAGCAAGAAGCTTATTTAATGAGCCTTATTATAAGTACAATTTGAAAATGGAATTCCCCATTTGCCTTTTTGTTTACACAGACTAGCTCTAGAAATTAGCTGCAAATAGGCAACCTGAGAAATGGAACAAACTCTCTTGTTGGTTTAATGCACTCAGGGAATTTGATTGGACTATGGAAAAACAGATAAGCGTTGTTGAAACCCCACAAATGCAAGCAACCATAAGCATATTAACCCAGAGGATTGTCTAGTGGGCAAGAGACAGCAACATGCCAAAATAACATCTACAATAATGAGACAGCCTGATATCTAAGAGTTCCAATTCTGCCTTTATGTACAATACATTATACTGTTATCCAAAAAGGATGTATCAAGCTTATAGTAGCAAAAAGGCAAATAACCTTTTCCTGGAGTTTGTTAGAGTTCAGCCAACATTTACACTGAGATTTTATATGCTTTGAGTTCAACAAAAAGATTTCAATAGCTCAATACAATAACCGTACAAAATTGAAATTAGATAATGTTGTACATATCCAGAAACATTTTCAACCCATCATGCACACAACATGTTCTTGGATTAGGAGAGCCCTTTATAGGGTTATGCCCATATTATATCCATGAATACTCATCAGCTCGAATATTTGTCATCTCGCCATTGATTGCTGGCACTTTGATTGTTCTCTTCACCCGTTATTTCCTGTATAGAGTGCAAGTGGCGATACAATCCGACTAGTTGTACAATAGGGGGCATCACCCTAGGGTGTGGAACCGAAATGTTATGGGTTGAGGTAGGCTGCCCAATGAATGAATTTGGTGCAATTGGTGGAAACAACCAGGGGGTTCGATGATCAAACGGGAGAGGTGGACGTGATGAATCAAATGGAAAAGGAATCAATGAACCCCCCATATTTGGATCCACATTATTCTCATGAAATAAACGAACTTGACAACTTGAACTATTTTGAGATGTGGAATCTTCAGCTGTAACAAAAAAAAAAAAACACATTGTTATGCAATTGCATTGAAGGCGATGAAGATAATGATATTTTGAATTTCACATAAAATGATACATCAATTGATATTTCCATACCAGTATTTTGTAAAATACAACCTTGTACCCTTCTAGATGTGTGTTCCAGATTGATTTCTTTTGTAGAAGAAATCTCCAATTGTTCATTCATGCTTCTTTTCCTTCCATGACACCATCCAACCTTTAGAAACTGTGGTCCATCTTTTCTTGATTTCAACGTAGGAACACTTTGCCCCCTTTTTTTGGTTGGGCTCAAGAAACTATGTCGCCTCTTGGTAGTGACCTTGGATGGAGTTACAACATCAAATTTCTTATTATTGTACCCTTGGCTTACATTTTTTACCAATTGATTTAGTGCATATGCCTGCTCCAAAGTCGTGGGTGTTATTTGTAATAAACCCCTCAATCTCTTATGAGTTGATGACATCACAAGTTTAATTTCCTCATCGATTGTTAGGGCGCTATCTGGCCTTACAATGGTTGAATCAGTGGAAGGAGAAGCTGGAAGGTTCAATTCAATTTCTGGGGTCATTACAAACGATTCATTTAAATCAAGTAAATATCCAGGTCTTTCTGTAATAGACCTAGAGACATTAGGCAATTCATTGCCCCCCGAAACATTGCTAGTCACTACCATCTCAACTTTCAGAATATGCTTACAAATATTTCCATTTAGGGCCCATTTGCAATTACAAAAGTTTAGGTTCAGCCCTTTATAGATGACATGATACCATGTATCACGAGTTGCCATAGTTTGGCTACGAACCAAATACTCACTTTCCTTGTTTCCATCAGCCATACAATCTTCATCTGGGATATTCTTTGCTTTGCACTTACTTAAATTTATTTGTTGCTCAGTTTTTGAAGCTCGGACAAAACCAGCTTTTTTTAGACGTTGCATGTGAATGTAATACAACTCAACCTTTTTTACTAATAGGTGCAACAACCAATCCACCCTTCTATGGGACGCATTGTTCTTCTCACAAAGGTACCTTTGCTTTACATACCAGTGATAAGATTTGATAGCATTATTAGTATCCTGGTTGGAATGTGGGAAGTCCCTATATGCTTTTGCCCACATATCTGGAATAAAAACATATATTAAATGTGAAGAAACAATAGAAAATGGTCAATTACAAAATAAACTGATAAAATGCAACTTTAAGAAACTTACATAATTTGTTGTTGTTCAACCAGTTGGTTGCAAAATAATCCAAAAACACAGTTTCTTCTTTGAATTCATCAAAGAAACTTTGAATTTCATGTTGCACAGATGCATCATCTTTACACGAATGCATGATTAATCCTAGAGCACGGAAGATACGGACTTTATTTTCCTTTCCCCTGACTTTAGTTCCGACATTTTTCAACCACGCTCTACGGACATGCCATACACACAATAATAGTGTACAATTTGTGCAAGTCCTGAAATAATATAACATTATAAGAGAATATCCTTGAACATTATTGCTTTTTATATCTTCTAAAAAGAAAAAACTGGTTCACCTTAATGCCTCGATTTCTGCTGCTACATCATCTGTGATCACAGCTCGGACATGCCAATCTGGGTTTTCCTTTTTACCATTTGCAAATAATTGTGACATCCATTTACAAATATCAAGAGTACCATTTCGTGATGATATGACCCATGCCACTGGAATCCCATTGTGATGATCATCAAAAGCCATTATGGTGTACAGTTGATACTGCATTACAATAAGAAAACAAGATTATAAGCATATAAGAGGACGACATTGAAATAAAGTTGAATAAATGAAGTTTTGGTAAATATGTTTACCCCATATTTGTTAGTGCTAAAAGTGGAGTCCATTGATAACATGTTGTTGTGTGAGTATTTCACCATCATTGAAAGCATCCACTTAGTTTGTATGCCTATAATGAAAGGGATGTTTTTAGCAACATCTTGTTGTTGGTAGAAGAAAAAGCTCTCTGGGCACTAACTAACCCAACAATCCACACTCATTGGATCACTTTCATGCTTCACATACTCCAGCCTCTTGATATTATTGTACATGTTTGACACATCTTTTCTTGTCATGAAAGAATCTCGAGGTGCCCCTGTGAACAACTCACCAGATCCATACCTTAAATCAAAGATAAATTTTTCCCATATCATTGTAGCATTAAAACCATCACGAACCAAATCTTCAACAATAGTTCGTATATGCTCTGTTAAATGCGGCGCAAAATTGAATTTCTGCAGCATGCCATTTGCCTCATTTCCATGACAAACCACATTTTTGTCATGAATATGTCTACATGCTGTATATATTAGAACAACATCATTTGGTCTAAGAGCAAGTCGTCGCATAATAAAGTGACAATGACAACCAACTTTGATGCTGTGACGTGGAAGAGGTTTTTTAGTTGTAGATCCAGGTTCAGCTACATTGTTGGATTGTACATGATTTGGACCATAAGCAGACCAATATCTGTGATCAAGAATTTACCAAAAATTAAATAAAATATTTATGCATGTTTGACATAGTGAACTTAAAATCAATATATATATATATATATATAGAGAGAGAGAGAGAGAGAGAGACTCACACAACATATTCTAGATATGTTGAAGAATTTGTCCTCTTGATATCCTTCACATCTTTAATTCATCGAGTTTTAGCAACAAATTGAGTAGGTGCACTTTCCCTCATTTTCTCTCCACTTATAAAATCCTCAGGTCGACAATATGGAATAATCGTGACTTGGTCTCCTGCTACTTTTGTCCATGTCAAATCTTCCGCTGAAAACTCTATCATTCCTTCTGGGTCCTCAACCTCCAACTCATTGATCAAGTCCCACTTCTTCATTCTTCAAATCCCTATACAAATGAGGGAACATGAATATTGACTAAACATATGAGCAACAGTTCATGCTATAAATATTGAACACCACTTGAAATGCAATTTTTGTAGTGTGTACAATTTATACTCAAGACCCGACCAGATATAAACACATTTAGAGCATAATTCCCTATCTGCCCTTCAATATTTCCTACCCATGCAGAAAACAGTATTATAGACTTTCAAATGCTTCATCTTGGTATAATCAATACATTGTTGAAAGAAACATAATAACATGCAAAATCTGTTGCAAAGAAAATCCAACAACTCCTTGATAAATATGGATCATGACATGGGTTTATATTCTGAAGACCCAACCCTATTACTGAAACCTCTATCTATGTATCTCAATTTAAAATAGAACCCTCAATCTCTTAGCTCCAAGTCGTCTGCAAAGATTCCCCACCTCATTGTTCTTTATCCAAATCCCTGAAACAAGAACTTCTTGCACAGAAGCTACTTAGTAGATGTTGCACAAGAACTTTTCTGAGTTTTGAGTTTTACCAACATAATTGTTTGAACCCAAAGAGTAGCTAGCTGCATTCGCTAAAGTCCTATGAAAATGGGAAATGTTTTTGTTCCCAAACCCATATCTGCTACCTTTTGAAGTGTATTGCTTATGAAGGTGTCAAAATTGTCCTAACTCCACAATATTAGTATGAAAAGTTAGTGTTGCTATAAGATGATGTTATAATGTCTGATTTCACAGTGACTTTAACTGATTGCCATTTATCCCGCAGTTCCTGCATTTCCATACCAGAGGGAAAAACAATTGGCTCCTACAACATCTCCAGTTGTGGCTATACTGAAAGGTATCCCTAGCTTGTGTTCAGAAATTATTGTTCAAAAATGCCATTTTAAAATATACTTCTAGGTAGACATGACAAGGTTTTCTAGAATGAAATATTACTGTAATGATGCATCTTTTATTATATGTTGTGTTAGTAGATATGATCAGAGCATCTCAGGAGTATTGAGAAGAAAACACTAGGATAAACATAGCCATGGGTATGAGTAGAAGAAATGCAGAGGCTGACTTACAGTTGCCTCCTCGATTCAAATTCTTCCGTACAGATGAAGAGTTGGTTGTGCATTACTTGTGCAAGAAGGTAGCCTCTCAGATGATCCCTGTTCCTATAATAGCATAAGTGGATCTCTACAAATATGATCCATGGCAGCTTCCAGGTATATTTTTCATTTCTCCCCTCTAATCCTTGTACCCATATTTCTGAACAGATTATAGAAGGTGTGATCAGATGGATTTCAGGACTTAATGAAGAGCCTATTCTTTTCTTTTTTCTGTTTACAGAGAAGGCCCTGTTTGGAGAGAAGGAATGGTATTTTTTCACTCCCAGGGATAGAAAGTACCCAAATGGATCAAGGCCCAATAGGGCTGCTGGTTCTGGATACTGGAAAGCTACAGGTGCTGATAAGCCCATTACTGCTAAAGGTGGAAAGAAGCCAGTGGGCATCAAGAAGGCTCTTGTCTTCTATGCTGGGAAAGCACCCAAAGGCACAAAGACGAATTGGATCATGCACGAATACCATCTTGCTGATGTTAGCAAAGCTACAAGGAAGAAAGGCAGCTTAAGAGTAAGTTCTTTTGTCCTCTTTGTAAGGTCTTGAGTCGGTAGTTTTGGAAATACAATTCACTGGGTAAATTTGGCTTCTGGGGAAACCAGCGCTCATCACTTATCCAGACGTGGCCTTGAATTGTAAGTGATCTTTGCTTAGTTTTTGATGCCTGTCAATGGAAGATATCTATTTTCCTCTTTTTGCTAACTGATATATTCATTTACTGATAATCCCGTGACATTGGAACAGATATGTCATGTTTTCAAGGGTTATTCTTTTGCCCGGAAGCCTCTTCATTACTATTCCATAACTTCTGCGTGTATCACATAGATGCACTTGGACATGAGGTCAGTAGTGGTGCTTTCTCCTGATTAGAATTCGCAGTTACTTATATATGCACACTACGTCATATTTTGTATATATGTCTTAGGTAAGTTGATGTTTTAGATGTTCAGGCTGCTCATTTTACATAAGTTTCTGTGCTTTCGATTTAAGTACCTTGCAGTTAGGAGCTGTAGCTATTTCATCAAATCTTCCGGTGCCTACAGTGGACGATCTGGCAGAGCAGGTGGCTGAAGTGCTGGATCACTTTGGGTATTTACAAAAAACATTATTAATTGTTGTATTATAGATACAGATCAATGGATTTTTTCTCAAGTTATCGCAGTTCAGGTTCACTTTTGATGAGCTTTTTTTCAACTTTGACTAACCTATGATCTTCCATTAAAATTTGGTTGACAGGCTTCATGAGGTCATTTGTATGGGTGTGACAGCAGGGGCTTATATCTTGACATTGTTTTCAGTAAGAACAGAGATTGTAGATCAGTGTTTTGTCTCAACTCTATTTCTCTATTCTTTTCACTGTATTTTTCAGTCCATCTGGTTGTAAAGGAAAATCTCATCTTCTGTTGCAGATAAAGTACAGGGAACGAGTTGCTGGACTTATTCTTGTGTCCCCCTTATGTAGAGAGCCTTCCTGGACTGGATGGTTCTATAACAAGGTTGGTTTGGCAAATACATTTTAGCATTGCTTCCTCTCCTTTATATTGCTCTTGAAATTGAAAAGCAAGGTTGGTTTAGCAAATCTTTTTTTATTTTATCTTTTCTTTCCTCTCTGCTAAAATGTCCTTGAAATTAAAAAGCTCCCTCTAACGTTGGAGCCCTTTAACTTGATCATAATAAATCTGTCTCATTTTTTTTTGGCTCAGGTGATGATCAATCTCCTTTATTTTTACGGTATTTGTGGCGTGGTCAAGGAAGCATTGCTTCAACGATACTTTAGTGAGGTGCTTTTCAAACTTGAGTCCTTTTAATAGCTTGAATATCTAATTGCTCCTGTGTGATATTTGAGCAGAAGACTAGTAAAAATTGGACATTATCTTGAATAGAAATAGTTATTAGGACAGTTAGGCTGGAGTTGCCTAAGTGGCTGTAGATAATTTCTTTTCAAAATGGCTGGTAACAAGAATAACAAAGCAGGGCTTGGAAATTTATACACTTACCGACTCTCCCATTAATTCAGCAGGAATTGTGAAGTACCCAATCTGGGAAATCTGACATTGTGCAAGCTTGCAGAAGGGTTAGTTTTTTTAAGTGAATCTTGTTTGCTATTTCTGAAATTAATTTTTTATCGACAGTTTTTTCGAAAGATGGTTCTTATGGCATAACTGTCAGTGAATCATTCATTATTATGATTGCAGTTGCTGGATGAGAGGCAGAGCAAAAATGTTATGTGGTTTTTACAATCTATTGACAAGTATGTTCTGTTCTAAAATCGTTTCAACTTATTCATGCTGATGGATCAGAGTCTGTGTTTAGTATGGTTTTTCTGCGCAGTTCTTCCATCATTATTATCAAGCCTGATATTTGCCCAAACAAATAGGAAAATAGCTTATAAGGGTTCAATCTGTCTTCAAACAATTCAATAATGTCAGATAATATCATGTGATAATCAAGCTGGTTTTGAAGTCGTGTTCCAAGTTAAAACATAATTTGGATGGCCTGTACATTTTATACATGACTACAACCTATATGAATAAAGAACAGCTAATAACTAAATATGCAAAGATGTGAAACCATGAACCATTGCTGGAATTTTGTAGTTAATGCCCAGGGTGTCTCGAAACATTGAGCATTCGTTTCTGACCATTAATGGGTTGTTCAGATTATTAGCAGAGTTGTTTTCTGTAAGAATTTTTTTTCTGGGTTGTTCAGGATAGCAGATTATCGATTTTGCATGTGAGAGCATGATTGTATTTTTACCTCACGCTTGGGATTGCCTGCGAGGTGGGTGCAGATGATGCGCAGACTGTTGGAGAGGATGCACAGAGGGCGAGAGCTAACCAGCGCAGAGGATGCGTAGACGGTTGCAGAGGATGCGCAGACGGTTGCAGAGGATACACAGAGCAGGTTCGAACCGGGAGAGAGTTTTCGAAAATGAAAATGGTATTTGGGTGTGAGGGGAGGTGGCTGTTTGAAATGGGTCCCGGTGCCAGCGCATGGACGGCGGGTCCCGCGTTCCCGGAAACGGTGGTTTGTTCTCGCCGGAATAACGATGCATGGAGGATGACCCCCCTCGACATCCATTCCACATCCATGCTATAGTCGGCCTCCATACAGGCATTTAATGCCCTATGGCAGGCTGGTTAGCCCTTGCCCTATTTGACAATCAAATCAGGTACATGTTCAATGTTTTGTGTTCATTTATGAGTTCATGCGCTCTTTGATTTGGTATCAGAGCAAGGTGAGAGTGTGAGATTATTGAAACTGTTTAAGAGCGTCGTGTGCAACAGTCGGTGAGAAACTGCTGTGAGTAAAACTGTTGCGTGAGTGGTGCGACTGTGACAAATTTGCTGCACGAAGAATAAGTGCTGGGTGGAGACTGCAACCAGAGAGACCTTGTATTGCAGAGAAGTTTCAAAAAGTTCGTTCTGTTCGTTGTGTTGTAGAGAGAGCGTGAAGCCCATGTGAGAAATCACTGCATCAACAGAGGTCTGCGTTGAAGGAAACGAAGGGGCCGAGAACCAAGAGTTCGTAGTTGCAGCGCTTATCCCTACCGAAACGGTCATTGTTGCAACCAAAAAAAGGGGTATATTTCCAGATAGTTTCATATATATAATGAATGATCCTCGTGGATTTTCAGTACTAACCATATATTGCAAGGGTTAAATCTTAATGTTTTTTTCATCTTCATTAACCCAAGCTTCAAGCTGGAAATTTGAAGAGTAGTTACAGTCTGCGTAGAGAAGTCTGTTGGTGCAGAGCACGATCACGAAGATAACATTGGTGCATAGAACACTGCGTGTTGTGCAAGTTCTGGTAAGAATTTTGTTGCAGGTGGAGCCGTTGCAGTTAGCTTATTCGTGAGCCATTTGCTAGCCGAAGATTTCTATTTCCAATATGGAGTTGTTGTAACGCAAAACAAGCTAGTGGGGCCAATATTTTTGGTTTTAAGTTATTTCTTCAAAGTTAGTTTGACAAGTGATTTAAAAAGGTCCTTTAATAAAAATAATATAAAGCGTTATTTTTTGAGATATTTAAAATATTAAACAAAGGGAAGGGTTCATATTTGTGAAAATTAGTAATTTTTTTTGGTGATTGGTATGGTGAAAATAAGTAACATGGCTAATGCATTGGCGGAATCTTATTTATCTGACTCTAACAAGTTAAACGGTGAAAATTATGCAAATTGGAAGTTTAAGTTGCAGACTTTGATGGAAGGCAACAATACATGGGCGATTGTGTCTAGAGCTGAAGTTAAGCCAGTGTCCCCTCAAGCCACAGATGTTGCAATTCAAGATTGGGAGCGACGGGAAAACAAAGCAAATGTGCTTTTATGGATGACGGTTAAGGACAACATTATCCCACACATTAGAGAGTGCAAAACATCCAAGGAGACATGGGACACTCTCAAAAATTTGTATGAGACGAAGACTACAAATTGAATATTGTATTTAAAGAGTAAGCTTCTTTCAATTAAGATGGAAGAAAATGAAAATGTTAGTGATTTTATTTCTAGAATTAAAGATCTAAAGGATAAATCAGGTGACATTGGTGAATCAATATCTAGTACAGACTTGGTTACTGTGACATTAAATGGAATGCTTGATGAATATCAAATGTTTATCACTGGTCTTTCAGCTAGAGAGAAGGCTCCTACTTTTGATGAGTTGGCAGGTATACTTATGCAGGAAGAAGATCGGAGAAGAAGCCTTAAACATAAATCTCCCAATTCAGATTTGGCATTGATGGCCAAAGGGAAGCAATCCTTCAAAGGCAAACAGTGGGAGAAAAATAAAGGCAAAAAGCCACAGGTAAAATCATTTCAAGGTACATCATTACCAAGGACAAATGCCAAATTAAGTAAAGATGATGTGTTATTACTGTGGAAAACCTGGTCATTTTGCTAAGAATTGCATGAAAAGAAGGTCTGATCAATTTAAACAAAGAAGGCATTAAGAAATTATGTTGATAGAGATGAAGCAATTAGTCATGACTTTAGCAATCTTAAATTGTTTGTGTCCAATGTTGCTTTATCAGCAGAAACTAATGATGATAATGCATGGTTTATAGATTCTGGTGCATCAATCCATATGTCATGCAAAAGAGATTGGTTTGATACTTATCATGAGATTAATAATGGTGGACACATCTATTTAGGAGATAATAGATCACATGAAATTAAAGGATATGGTGATATAAGTGTTATGATGCCTAATGGACAAGAAAAACAAATTCAAATTGTGGTGTATGTTCCAGGATTAAAGAAGAACTTAATTTCAGTCTCTACTATCACAGATCAACATTTAAAAGTTGAATTTGTGAAATCACATTGTTTGGTAAAGGATGTGTAGGACAACTACAAGGTTGTTGCAAAAAGAATGAGAGTTGGAGGCTTATACAAGTTGGATGTAATGAAGAATGGGCATCAAGCTTTGGCATCAACAAGTATGTCAACTATAGAGCTTTAGCATCAAAGGTATGGACATTTAAATCATAATGACCTAATCTTACTACAAAAGAAATTGATGGTAGAAGGTCTTCCAATTATTAAGGGTGAACACTTTGAATGTGAAGGTTGTGCACTAGGAAAACAACATAGGGAAGAATTCCCTGTGCATGAAAATAGAAGAAAACGTGAAATACTTGAACTAGTGCATATTGATTTATGCGGTCTAATGCAAACTAAGTCACTTGGTGGAGCATATTACTTCCTTATATTTATTGTTGATAGCACTAGATACACTTGGGTGTACTTTATAAGAAACAAAAGTGATGTGTTTGAATACTTTAAAGAATTGAAGAGTATGGTTGAAAAGCCAACAAGAAAGAGCATTAAAATTCTTTGATCAGATAAAGGTGGTGAGTACACTTCAAGAGCTTTTATCAAATATTGCAAACAAAATGGAATTATGCAACAATTCACAGTACCACATACGCCTCAACAAAATGGAGTAGCTGAGTGAAAGAATAGAACATTAGTTGAATGTTCTCATAGTATGTTAAAAAGTAAAGGACTTTCTAATAGTTTTTGGGCTGAAGCCATTAATACAGCTATATATCTTAAAAATAGAAGCCCTACTAAGTATCTTGAGCACAAAACACCATTTGAAGCATTTTATGGTTTTAAACCTAAAGTTAGTCATTTAAGGATATGCAAAGCCTTTGCTCATATTCCTAAAGAGGATAGGAGAAAGTTAGATACCAAAGCCATCAAATGTATTTTTATTGGATATTGCACTGATCAAAAAGCATATAAAATGTATGATCCAATTACTCACAAGGTCTTTGCAAGTAGAGATGTAATATTTCATGAGCATATAGATAAACAAATAAAAAGAAGATGAACATAATATATGGCAGTCTCCTTATGAAAGCTTTAAGGAAGAAGAAGAAGTTGTGGAATCAACTCAAGTACAAGAACGCATGGACATTCCAAAAGACACATCAAGGAATCAAAGTCCACAAAGAAGTTATGAAGGCACTCCACAGAGAAGAAAAGGAGAAGGTACTCCACAAAGTAATGAACCTTTAAGAAGGTCAACACGACATATTCAAGCCCCCATCAGGTATAAAGATTATGCTTTAATGTCTCAAGTAATGACTATTTTTGAGCCCTTAAATTATGAACAAGCCAAAAATCATAAAGAATGGATGGAAGCTATGAAAGAAGAATATGACTCTATAATGAAAAATGAAACTTGGGAATTAACTGAATTACCTGAAAATAAAGTCCCTATAGGATCAAAATGGTTGTACAAGACAAAATTTAATGCAGATGGTAGCATAGATAAGTATAAGGCAAGATTGGTTGCAAAAGGTTATTCACAAAAAGAAGGTATAGATTATGAAGATATCTTTGCTCCGGTTGCAAAAATGAATACAATCAGAATAATGATAGCATTGGCAACTAAATATGATTGGAAGCTACATCAATTAGATGTAAAGTCAGCTTTTCTAAATGGTGACTTAAAAAAAGAGATTTATCTTGTTCAACTAGAAGGATTTGTAAAGAAGTGTCAAGAGCATCTGGTATGCAAGTTAAAAAAGGCCTTATATGGACTAAAACAGGCCCCCAGATATTGGTATGAGAAAATCGACAATTGTTCTTTCAACAAAGATTTAAAAAAAGTAAAAATGATCCTACTTTGTATATCAAGACAGATAGAAATGGGGATATAGTATTACTCTCTATATATGTTGATGATCTAATAATAACAGGGAGTGCTGATAAATTAATTACAAATATAAAAATAAAGTTATCACAGGAATTTGAGATGAAGGATCTTGGTGAGATGCTTTATTGTCTAGGTCTTGAAGGATGGAGAGATGATGGAAGAACCTTAATCACACAAAGAAAATATACAAATGAAGTACTAAAGAGATTTCATATGAATGGATGTAAAGCTGTGAGTACTCCATTGGAACAAAATATCAAATTAAGAAGTGATGATGGAACAAAAGAGGTGAATGGAACATTGTATCGACAATTAGTGGGAAGTCTGAATTATCTCACTACCGCTAGACCAAACATCGCTTATGCAGTAAGCATACTTAGTCAACTCATGGCTAAGCCTCATGAAAGCCATTGGATAGCTGCAAAAAGTGTCCTTCGATATTTAAAAGGAACTATCAATTTTGGTATTGAATATACTAATGCTTGTAATGTTGAATTGACAGGTCATTGTGATTTTGACTTGGCTGGAAATCCAGATGATGGAAAATCCACCACTGGATATGTCTTCAATATAGGATCGGGAGCTATATCATAGAGCAGTAAGAAACAGACAATAGTTTCCTTGTCATCAACTGAAGAAGAACATAAAGCATTATGTAGTGGCATGTGAAGCTATATGGCTCGGAAGAATACTTGAAGATGTTGGTGAAGGTCAACAAGGACCTACAGTGATCAGATGTGATAATCAAAGCACCATCAAACTGAGGAACAATCCTGTATGCCATGCAAGGTCAAAGCATATAGACACACAATATCATTTTATAAGAGAAAAGGTCCAATCAAAAGAAATTTCTCTAATATACTATAATACAAATGAGAATGTAGCTGAGATATTCACTAAGCCTCTTGGGAAGGCAAAATTTGAGTTTTGTAGAAGTAAGTTATGTGTTGTAGAAAATCAAGATTATATTGTAAGCCTAGCTGAGACTTAGACCAACAGGCATGACAATTAAGAGTATGTTTACAAAGTCTTATATATTGTGCTATAGTATACTTGTCATATGGTTGGATTTAAGGGGGAGCGTTGAAAAACATTGATAAATCCAATCACCAACATTAAACGCAGAACCTAGCGTCTTTTGGAAAATTCGGCGAAAGTCTCGAGAGTTAGATAGCTTCCTGGATAAGCCACCAACTCCAAAAACTTCTCCTCTGTGTATAAAAACCCTCTTTAGCAATCAAATCAAATATGTGTTCAGTGTTTTGTGTTCATTTCTAAGTTCATGCGCTCTCTAATTCCAAATACAAATAGTTGAATTCGCCAAATTTATAACACTCTATCTTCCAAAAACCTCCCACTTCTCCACCAAGGCAATGCAAATGCAAGGCCGCTAGAGTAAATTGGGAAAGAATTGATTCATTCGATCTAGCCTCCTTATAGTAGGAAAATGCATCGTATTGAGAAATGGAGAAGTCGATGAGACTGAACCACGCAAAGCGGGATCGCATCATTGAAAGTTTGAAAATTAAAATAATACGAATAAGATTAATTTTAAACATTCTATAAAATATAAGTATTACCAATTAGTTATAATAAAGATATAAATAAATTTTCCCTTAAATAAATTAAATTACGGTAAATACCTGCAAAATTTTGAAATAAGCCACCAGCGGCTTCAAGAAAAAGACGTAAATGATACGGTACGGTGTTCTCCCGTGTGGAATACATACTAAAATCTAGAATCTAATCTAATACAATTTTATATGGATGGGTGGCGTATTTTATGAAATATTATTTACTTTATTGTGGATAATAATTATTAATTAATTTTAATCTAGTATTTATTAAATAATTTTTATATTTAATGTAAAATTTAAATATATTGATAATGTATTGTTTTAATAAATATAATTTTTATT
>APFE030025167.1:117045-196756 GCA_000404065.3 Pinus taeda | reverse complement strand
TACTGCAATTTATTTGCACTCTATATTAACCATGTTCTAATTTAACCTTAATGGTGCTCCAATTTCATTGTTTCCCACAGATTGTCTAGCTACCTAATAGAATAAGAACTCAATGAATGCCTCCGAGAAATGCTGATAAAATTAACACTCACGGATACACATACATTTTTTCAAGACACAAAAGCATAATTGTATTTATATAAGAAATATAAAGGAGTCAAAATGTACATTCAATCGAAACATAGCATATGTTCCAAAGATCTGAATCTGTAACATCAGTAAAGCCATATCTTGAAATAGCGAGATCAGGCCCGTGACAACCAAGACGATAGAGCAAAAAAGATAACAAGCGCCGAAATGAGACCATAAAAAAAAACCATGATCAGTATAATGGCCCTTAGCCTGCAATGACATGAGA
This sequence comes from Pinus taeda, assembly GCA_000404065.3. Lineage (NCBI taxonomy): Eukaryota > Viridiplantae > Streptophyta > Pinopsida > Pinales > Pinaceae > Pinus > Pinus taeda. The sequence continues at coordinate 196,338 of APFE030025167.1, read as the reverse complement.
AATTTTATGCAATCCGAAGTGCGCCGAGAGATTGAGATGAAGCCTAATCAACCAAAACACGAGAACATAGAAGCCAACATCTTATATAGCAAAGAAGTAAAGACAGAGAGAACTATGAAAGAAAAACTAGAAATTGGGAGGGAAAAATTCCTGTATGGAAAAGGTTTTTCCATCAGTGGAAACCTGAAGATGCCACAACCCCGGAGCAGCTTGAAGACCTTTTTTTTATAAGGAGTCAGCCATTTGATTTTTTTCCCTGTAGATGAAATTTACTGAGCCACCTTTTAAGGAGTTCCAAAAAAACCTGATCCGATCTAACCACCCCACGAGATGTGGCCTGGAGATGGTATTTTTTCCAACAACATAATCCACCAAAACTTTTGAGTCTCCAAAAATAGAAACATCTTTAAGATTTAAAAAGAGACAGAAACTCATGAGACCTGCAAAAGCCATCGTCTCAGCCAGCATATTTGTACCCCTCCTCCCATTCCAATGAATAGAGAAAAGACTATCTTCATTTGCTAAAATAAGAAAACCACATCCACAAAACCCATTCTATTCAGCACCTTCGAAAAACGCTCTAGGCAGAGAAGAAGATACCTGTGGGAGATTTTTACCATACAGCTCCTTCTGCTTGGGAGAGGAGTGTGGAATTTCCTCATAGAGAGCATTTATGGAGGAGAAAATTTCCAGCATCGGAACTCTTTTGTCATTGAAGATATAGTTATTCCGCCACTTCCAAATACACCAGAATGTAATGATAAATATTGATCTCCATGAGGCACTTTGTTTTCTGCACCATATAAATGCTTCCATAATCGAAGTATGAGACATGTGTTGGATCCCAAAATGATTTTCCAGGAGCAGCCATAATTGACGAGACCCTTGCAATTTAGAAATAAGTGAAAGTTTTCTTCCTCGACAGATTTGCAAATAGGGCAAATACCCAGACCTTGCCATCCACGCTTTTTTAAATTCTCCCACGAAAGATTCTTATTATGGAAGGACAACCATGCAAAAAAGACCATTTTTGGTGGACACCCAGATTTCCAGAAAATACACGGGAAGGAAGAGTCACATGAATACCGTCTATCACTAATCAAATTCAAATATATGTCTTTTACCCTGATGGAACCCATGCCATTTGAGTTTCGCCATATAAGACAGTCGTGCTCTGATGAGCGAAAAAAGCCACAATTCCTGAGTCTTGACTTGATATGATCCCATGTCATGGCAATTTCAGCCGGCATTTGCAAACTTTCAACATCACACCAGATAGGGATTGAGGCTTGCCATCTTGCAATCAGGCCGTCCCAGAAGAAAATACCTTTCTTGTGTAAAAAAATCAATAAGGATTCAGGAACGCTGATCTCCTCTGTGCCACTCAGAAAATTGTCTTTTCCTATCAGAATCCTTTTCCTAGATTGAAAGCGCCATATTAGATTTTTCAGGAACATTATTTCTATTTTGCGGAGGCTCAACCAAATCGAAGATTCGTGTGAGGATCCTATCCTTCCTTTTTTGAACCAAAAGGATAAGTTCTTTTTGCCCAGATACTTTTCCTGTATTATGCTGCTCCAGATCCCTTTCTCATATATCCCTCTCCACAAAGACTTGCAAAGAAGGGCCTTCCCAAAAGACCTCAGGTCTAACAGACCCTAACTACCCATGCTTCTTGGTGCAGATATATAAGAAAGCTTCGAGAGGTGATATTTCCTTTTCCCCACCTGACCACCCCAGATAAAATTTGCGGTGAGCTTGTTCATTGATTGAATGATGCTCGCAGGGAGGAAAAACATATGTGCCCAGTAAACTGCTAACTAATTTAGAACCGATTGCGCCAATACAACTCTCCCTGCCAAAGAAAGGCTTCTATACTCCCACGCAGATATCTTCTTGAAGTATCTCTCAGGTATCCACAACCAATCTGACTTTGAGTAACTATTTGCTTTTAACATAAAACCCAGGTACTTTATTCCCATACTGATGGACTGCGCTTCATAACCAAAAAGATCAGATAACCAGGCCAGCTCTTCCTGATTTATATCACTGTGATAAATAACAAACTTCGAGCTATTTATATGCAAGTCAGATGCCTTTTGGAATTTTTGAAGAATTTCATAATAACACAACCATGTTACTCTGCATAAAATGCCGAATAAAATAACATCATCGACGAAAAGATTGTGAGAGATAGAAATGTTCCTGCATATTTTCATCGGGAAACACCTGTTTTCTTCAACAACCTTGTTGATATGAAGACTGAGGGAATTCATAGCCAAAATAAATAAAAGAGGGGACAGGGGGCAACCCTGGCAAAGGCCTCTAGATTCTAGGAAGAAAGCAGATGAAATCCCATTGACAATGACTGCATAATTTACCTTTTCTACGCAAGCCATGACCGAGTTGATCATGTTTGCTCTTAATCCAACCTTTGCTAGAAAACATCTTATGAATGCCCAATCCATGCAGTCATAAGCTTTACAGAGGTTGATTTTTAGAATGACAACATCGTTTTTTTAGCATGGATGGCAAAAAGACCTTCTTGAGTTGTAGCAACCGCGTCTAAAATGTTCCTCCCCTGTAAAAAGGCATGTTGATTCTTTGTTAAGAAATTTGACAAAGTTCCTTTGATCATGTCTGCGATAATTTTTGATATTATTTTGTAAGATATATTACACAGAGAGATCGGATGGAAGTTCGTGAAAGAGATGGCATTTTCTTTTTTAGGGATGAGAGCTGTATTGGTGGATGATTTTTTTTGGTTTATGTTGCCTGACATCTTGGACCCTTCCACCATTTTTAGCAGGTCATATTTGATGATATCAAAAAAGTGAAAAAAAACTCTATTGACCACCCGTCCGGGCCAGGGCATTTGTCCCTTTTAAAGGCTTTTATAGTTCTTAGCAGTTCCTCCTTAGTAACAGGTTGAAAGATTTGATTATTTGTATCCTCATTGAACATCTGAGGAAACACATCGATGCCCCACAGAATATCCTGAATGGACCTGTTTTCCGATCTCTTGTATTGTTTTTCAAAAAATCTCACTACCTCCTTTGAGATTTCCTCTTGGGAATATAAAAAGCCCCCTCTTCCATCACTTATTTTCCACATTGAATTCTTTTCCCTTCTTGCGCTCGCAAACTTATGGAAGAACTTTGTGTTCTTGTCCCCTTCTCTTATCCACAAAGGCCTACTCTTCAGCCTCCAGAATAATTCCTCCTGTTCTAATATTTTTTATTTCTTCCTTTGTAACTCCTTTATGTGGCATCTCATTTGAAAAGACATGTTGTTCGAAGCCATGGCTTCCGATGCATAATCTAAATCCTTTTGAATTTTCCAAAGGTCAAACCTGTTGGATTGCCTTTTCTTAAATTGCCACTCTTTTACCTCATTTCTTAAAAAATCCATTTTACCTTTGAAAGTCATAAAGATCGAGCGCGGATTAGAAGGCAGCAGCTCGCACCAAAGTTTTTTAATGAGATCATTAAAAGCTGGGTCTTCCAGGAACGTCCTATTGATTTGAAGGAATATCCCTTCCTGAATCCTTTTTCCTTCCACCCCAACACAATCGGTCTATGATCATAAATAAACACCTTTTCAATCGATGAAAAAGGCATGCCCGATGAAAAAGGCATGCCCATCTTTTCAATTAAACTAGCATGAAGAATAAAACGATCAAGCCTCTTTGGGACATATGTTTTTTTAGATCTTCCATTTTCCCACGTCGGATGCATCTGAGCTGGGAGGATGTCCACAAAATTTCTACACAGCAACTCATTTTTTAATCTTTCGGCCAACGGGTCCTTTTTCCTGTTTAAGCCCCAAATTTCGTCCATATTTAGAGTGAAATTTAAATCCCCTGCAATCAGTAAATTTTCAATGTCAAGAACTTCAGAGACAAAAAGTTTCTCCCAGAACAACGCTCTATTCCTGTAAGGAGCATAAACATTTAATATATTTATGGGAAAATTATGTCCCCTAAATTGGGCCGAAATCAAAATTCCCGCCAGACAACTGTATGTTTTTGCCTTGATAGAGCCCAGATCCCATAGGACTGCTAATCCACCCGAGAGGCCGTTTGCTTCTACAGCCGATATATACCATGAAGGGAACATTTTTCTAAAATAAGATATTGCAATAGATGAGGCATGCATTGTTTCCTGGATTAAGATAATCTTGGGACTAATAGAGATGAACAAATCTTTTAACTCCAAAAAAAAATTCCTTGCCCCCAGCCCCCGAATGTTCATTGATATGATAAAATTCATTTTGATAGCTTCTCGGCCCTGCTTTCTCTAAGAGGCCTCTCATCGTTCATATCTACAATAGGAACATCAATAAGCGACAAGTTACGGATTCCCTAGCCCGCACCCTCACCCCTTCCTCTAAAGTGTCTGCTGCCCCTGCCATGTTTCCTTCTTATTGTGATGTTGCTAGCGGAATTTGGACTAATGAGGGGAGATTTTTTGGAGCCAGGTTTATGGATGGTGAGGGCTCTGAGCTCCAACGACTTCTTGGAAAGCAAGAAATCCAAATCGATGCCTATCGAATTAGTGGGCAAGGAAGTCGGAGAGTTTATCGGGGTGGGGGAAATCAGGATTTCCTTACCTTTCCCTTTCTGAGAACAAGACATAATGGGAGATGGCGAAGAATGACTAATGATAATTTCATTGTTGCATTTTATGAAGGGAAGAGGAATCAGAGGCGGATTGGGAACCTCATGATCAGAGGTCGGCTCAATGGGATGCACAGGCGGGGATATGAGCGAAAAGGGGGCGTCTTCTAAAGGAGGCATCGAAGGGGAAATAAGCTCCACTGGAGAGAGAGGTTTGGATTGCGGAGGATAGCTATGAGGATCAGCAGGTGAAGACGCCTGCAAGTCCTCCGTTCCAGAGGAGGATCAACTTTTTGGAGATAGAAAAATCCTCGAGTCCGGGTAGGGTGTGGTTACCTGACCAAAATTTGATTTGATATGATGTGCTCCAAGAACTTTTCGACTATTATGAAGACGCCGAGAAAAGTTCTTTATTAAATGGCCTGTGTGATGGCACGCTGAGCATCTAAAAGGAACCCCCCAAAAATCCAACCTCTGCTTGATTTTCAGCTCCCTCCAGAGAATGTCGATATGATCCGGAAATCCTCCCCTATATGATTTATCAATCAAAACCCACGCCACTCTCTTATCTTTTTCTCCAAGGCATCATGGATCCACGTAAACACACTTTCCAATGGCATTCCCAATCTCAACCAAGGTTTCTTTTGACCATAATTCCAATGGCAAACCGGGAAGCTTGACCCAAATGAAGTTGTTTGAGGGGGTATTTCTTAGCGGATTAAAACCCATATACCATCTATGCAATACCAGAAAGCTACGATTGTACACCCACTAATGCTTTAGAATGGATTCCAGATCACTTGGCTTTAGAAAATGAAAACAATACTAGTCCTTTAGGAGGCTAGCAATGATAGGGACATACCCTATTAGCGGTTTCCATTGGGACGCGAACCAACTTCTCATCATAGAGTCATTCATTTCCAGGAAGTGCCAACGCCCGATCAAGGCATTTTCTTGGAGACTGGTAATGCGATCTGCAAGGTGGGTACTATCTAATCTGATGGCAGCGGGAGGAGGAACAGTCTTGATCGGTTTTTGGAATTTCTTATATGAAACTTCATCCGAATCCTTCCGAAAATAATCATTTCCATTTTGTTTGGAAATTCGAGAAGGTCCTCCCTTATGCCGGTCACAACCACCCACGTCCACCAGTGGGACCGATGGCCTATTCAGCAGGTCCTCCAGAGTGGAATGCCAATCAGATGAAAACTTGGCTTTTTCATGGGCGGATTCTGCTTTGATGGCAGCTTGTATCATCGCCTCCGTAGCAGATGTGTTGGAGGGAAACTCCATTATTGAATGTGCCACCAACTCTTACCTCATAGGTACCACGAGAATCCAAAATAGATATGAACCGCACAAAAAGGTACCACCCACTTCTGAACAAGATGCCTGGAGAGATAAGGATATATGAGCAGTCTTCTGACTGCAGAGCTGACAAAGGAAACCTCGAGAATTAAAGGACTCTCTTCCCCAAAAAGAAAAAAAGATATGAGAAAGCCATCTGTCTTCCTATCTTAAAAGAGATGACCGCATCAAGAGCAGGACTCTGACAAGGGGGAAGGACTTTGAAAATTGACAGCTCCAACTTAATACATCTGGTCGAGCTTACCCCAAGGATAATAATTATTCAGGGGAAACTTTAGAGTGACATCACCGGCAGTGTACCATTGGATAACTTCCGAAGGCCGGAGGAGAAAAAAATCGGCCTAGAAAAACCAGGAGGGATCGAAAGGTGGCAAACTAGCGTCCGAGACTAAAAAGTAAAACAGACAAAAACCAGGAAAAAAACCTTCACGAAGCATCTTCGGGACATACTACGCAGCAACAAAACAAACCACAAATACACCACCATGGACCTAATTTAAAACGGACATCTGTGCATAGCCTTGAAATAAAAAAATAATTATGAATATTTAAAGTTGAAATCCATAACCAGTTTAAGATTGACTTTCCAGACATGTTGGATTCACCTCTTTATCATTCGAGTTTTGAAATTCAAGAAGATGCATTCTAAAAACTTAAAAACGCCTAGCTGCTAAGCCATTTCAACCTCCTAGATGCGTCATGTATGAGATTTCCTTCCAGAATAGAGATTATCTTTAAATCAAATTTAAACTGTAATTACTGCAGAACTGATACGATTTCCTTAACAAAACTGAAAAATTTAAAAGTAAAAATCGGCACACAACTAGATAGAGATAAAACTAACCTGGAGAGAAGCGCAGGCGAGCTGAGAGTGGGGTGCATAAGCTGTAGAAAAAGCACAACCAGAGAGCAGACCAAAGAGGCAGGTCGCCATAAAAGAAGAGACCCCAAAACGGTCTCACCGAGCGAACAAGAGGCAGAAGTTCAACGAAGACAAAACCATGATACTCATTCATGCACGGAAGGAAGATTGCAGAGAGGATACTCTGCTTGAGAGTCCTCGCCAGGAAGAACAGGCGTAATGACCAAGAATGGACGTGGAGAACATGCAGAGTTCTATAGTCAGGAAATTTCTTTTTCGATGCCGGGCTGGCGATAAGGTGTCAAGGCGAGACAGGATAACTTACATTGGTAAAGACGCACCAGCGCATCGTTTAAGGACACCTATCACAGACTCTATCTTTGGTTGGATGGTCTTCCACACACACCGCTCCACGACCGCCGCGCTCCGCTCCGCTCCACCCTAGTTCCTCAACATATTTGTTACACTGTACGGATACACATACATATACATCAACTAAATAAGTAAACTAGTTGCCTCTTTCGGCTTAACTTAACTGTAAAAATCAGGCATAATAGAATATCACAGTGGGGTTTATCTCCATTTTGACAAAACCCTTATTATACCAGAAATCCCCAGATTGTCTAACGAACGGCGAATTGAACATGAAAATGAAAATTGCACCTTACCGAGACGAAGAATTGGAGCATAATTAGACAAACACTCCAATATTTAAGAGGAAAATTCCTCGCCCCCCTCCTCGACACCCCTCTGCATTGCGAGCGAAACACAAAAACCCTCTCAATATAACCGATTACATGTTCATATTCCATTCTGAAGTTACAATTTTTTTTTTTTTTTTTTACAAAAAAATTTAGCCCACATCTGAATTGAAAAGATACAGAGCCTAAACAGATAGATCTCATGATGCTTGAGATGGCAGAGGGCGCCACTAATTTGAGATTCTAAAGCTATTTCTAAATACCTGAAATATTAATCACACACCTGCATGTTACTAGCGTAAGGTTCAACTATTAAAATATTGAAGATTTAATTATTTATTTTTTCACTTGAAAAAATCATGCCTGGAGTAGTTATTACGCTAACATAATCTTACTTTAAATCGGTGAGTACCAAACTCCCCATTTAGCCGATAAACCACCTCTACATCACATCCGCGGACTGCACTATCTTTTTCGACTAACTTATAACCAATCTAGCACCAAGGTCAGCTTCAACTTATCTTCCAGTAATACTTATATATAATACAACTAGATTTATAATTATATATAATGTATGTTAAAGATGGCAAATTAGTTTTGTTTCTCAACTTTATTTGCTTTTCTATTACCCATATTTTATTGTCTTAAGATCTTAATTATAAGTAATTGGATGAAACTAACATATATCCAAAAATGACTTTTGTGATTTCTATTACATAGATGGTGTACAGTGAATGCTTATAAAAACTGAAAATGCCATAAATGCTAACTAATATACACATAATAAACAGGTAAAGTGATATTGATTTTAGACAATTGGTTGCCTCTTCAATGTCTAAAAATCACACAATCACATATCACAAAGGGTTTCAATTTCATTTTGACAAATTTCTTCACTATAACAAAAAAAACAAACCAACAAACAAACTTTCTAATAAATGGCCAATTGAAGAGGAAAATGGGAAGTGAATCTTACTAAAAGCAAAAATTGGAGCATTGGCAATGTATCCTTAGTTGCCCCAAAAATTGGAGCATAACCAAGGCATCCCTCTTTGCATCACAAATTAACCACAAAAACCCTCTCAATTCAATGAAAAACTCTAGTTGGATGTTTATTTTTCCTTCTCAAATTACATAAATTTTGAAATTAAAGATTTTTTTTAATAAACCTATAAAATCAAAAAGAATCAAATGAACATGAAAAATACCTGTGAAAATGAGCACATCCAATTTTGCTTCTCCAATTGCCAAATTCTAAGGTGGAGAAGAGATTGCATTCAAAATACTACTCAGAACACCATCCAAGATGCAATAATGATAATAGATTGTATTTTTATATAAATCATCTTAAGGAAACATGCTCCTCATAGAAGATGAAACATGAAATTATATAACCATGGTATTAAATAGAAACATAGTTAAGAAATCCTTTAAGTATAAAAGATTATCTCCACATGCTAAATATACAAATCTAGTAATACAATAAATATAGTAAGGTGATTAAGTTCTCCACATACACATTTTAGAATCTAATACATTTTTTAAATAGATGAGTAACTAAAACTGTATTCATATTTTATGAAATATTAATTAAAAAAAAATACATACTTGTATAATAATTGTCCGAAAAAAATACAAATTACAACTGTATATAATAACAAACACATATAGTGTATGATAAATTGGAAATGTTTCTAATAGTTGTCATGTCAACAAGTTAAATAAGGCACCCTCACCTTCAGATGCAAATATACAAATCTAGTAATACAGAAAATATAGTAACGGTGATTAGCCTCTCCAAATACACATTTAGAAATCTAATACATTTTAAATAGATGGGGTAACTAAAACTGTATTCATATTTTATGAAATATTATTTATTTTATTGATGAATAAAATTAACTAATTAATTTTAAGCATATTACATAATATATATTAAAATAAATATAAATATAATTAATTATTCATATTATATGTATTAAAAATTATATTTTAGTTGAAAATTTAATTATTATAAATATTTATTTTAAATTATATAAATAAAATTATTTATTTTAAAATATATTAATCAAATATATGTATAATTAATTTAATATGTAAAACAAAAATACTTATATAAAATCACATATAAAACCAAAAACAAATTAAAACCTTATGAGATCTCCAAAAAAAATAAGAAGAAAGCCGTTTCAGATTTCATGATTTCTTGCATTTCGGGCTAGGGATATGTAACCAAATAAAAATAGTTGAATTCGCCAAATTGTGATAGCCCTGTATCTTGCAAGAGCCTCCCACTTCTCAATCAAGTCAGCGCATCTTCGTTCACATGCCCCTTTGAGTAAATCGGGGAAAAAATTATTCATTCTTCGGTATAGGAGGAAAGGTGACCTTATATAATCTATAATCGTTCTTAGAAATGGAGAAGTCGACTAGATGGAGTCTATAAGTATTGGAAATTGAAAATTAAAATGATGTGAATAGGATTAATATTAATTTTTTTTATAAAATATAAAAATGCAGTTGTTTTTAGTGAGATTTTTTTGGAGGTTTTTCTGGTGGGTTTTTCTAGTGAAATTTCTCTAAAATCTGGCAACAATTTATTGAAATTACAAGTTTGATGGGTAATCCCTTCACAATCAAAGTGTCATGGGGTTTTTGAGCGTGCTGAATCCAAATATGCCGTTAAAAAACCAGTTTGAATAACACAACACAAGATTTCACCTCAAATTTTTCAGCCGGATTCCGGCATCGGAATCTTCAAAAAGTCGCACTAAAGACAACTCCTATAAAAAGTACTAATTATTATTAGTTACACTAAAAATATAAATAAAATTGTATGTTTATTTATTAAAATAATTAGTTAAATCAGAAGTGATTTAATGGATAGATAAAAAGTAGTGATGTAAAAATGAATGATAAAGTAATATTTGAGTTTTTTAATTACCTAAGAAATCTAATTTAATAATTAAAACATTAAATTTTTATTTTAAAAAGATATAAATTAAATAAATAAAAATAAGTACATACATTTACATAAATTTACTATATAATATTATAATAAAAAATATTCAATATAAAATGTAATTCTAAATACATATTATTAATAAAATGCATAAAAAAATCAATATAGCAAAGATTAGAACGAATTCTTATGAGCTCCATAGTGAAACAGGGCATTGGCCAGTTCCTAAAACACCTGCCATATATGTGAGAATAGGAGCATCGAGGATGAAAACCACTTCCTCTTAGAGTACCCTACGTACAACCACATTTCTCCAAGCTTTTTGAGCATATAAATAAAATCTTAAATCAAAATAAATAATTTGTTTCTTTAGGTCCGATAAACCAATGTTTAGTCTCACTTGAGGTTAACCATCATCATCAATAATCATATTAAAATAAAAGATAATATTGAATATAAGATAATTATAATTATAATTACCTTAAATAATATTTATTAATTTATAATTTTAAAAATTTTAATAATATATATATAAATCAAAATTTAATTTAAATTTTAATATTCTTAAAAATTAATTTTAATTAAAATTTTAAAATTAATATATTAATGAAATTTTTATCTTATAATAAATTATTATTAGACCATTAGATTATATATATACGCCACTAAAAAACACAATATTAATAGCGTAACACTTTTCTTTTATACAATATATTTAATTTCCAAATTTAATATAAAATTAATAAAATAAACATATATAAAATATATAAACTTAATTATTCTAACATATTAAAAAAATACATTTAAAATTAATTAATCCCACAATAAATATATTTTGAATTAATTAATCATTTCAATGAATTAAAAATAATATAAATTTTAGTCTACATAATCTAATTTAAATCGAACCCTACTTTAGTTTTGAATTAATTAATCATTTCAATGAATTAAAAATAATATAAATTTTAGTCTACATAATCTAATTTAAATCGAACCCTACTTTAATTTTAATTTTAATAGACTCTGTTTGAACCCTAACCCTACTTCAATTTCATGGTTTCCCATAGCTACAATCTGTAGCTACCTAACCAACGCAAGAGGCAGTGAATGTCTCTGAGAAGTAACACTTCAGAATAAGCATGTAAATATACTAAATAATAAATACATATACTGCAGGTAAAATTAACACTTCAGAATAAGCATGTAAATATACCAAATACTAAATACGTATACGGCAGGTAAAATTAACACTTCAGAAAAAACATGTAAATACACCAAATAATATATACGTATATTGCAGGTAAAATTAAGACTTCAGAATAAGCATGTAAATACGCTAAATACTAAATACGTATACTGATTGCCTCTACCAGATTATCTTTTAACTGTAAAAATCAGACAACATAATAGAATATCAGAGCGGGTTTTATCTCCATTTTGACAAAGGCCTTCAATATACCAAAAATCCCCAAAACTTTCTGACAAACGGCCAATTGAAGATGAAAATGATAAGTGAATCAAATGGCCAATGAAAATGATAAGTGAATCTTACCGAGACGAAAAAATGGAGCATTAACAGAGAGCCACCGAATATTTAATTGGGAGCTTCCTAAGTTTGCAATATTGTTGCTTGATTCTTTGCCGACACGAAATTTCATCAATAAATGGTAAAAACAGAAACTCACCTGCTCTACTCTTGAATCCAATGAATGAAGAAAAGTTGGGGGGAGAAGCAATGAAACACCCAAGAAGGGCAGAAGTTGTCCCTGCGACCATTCTGAATAACTTGTCGCCAATGAATCCCTGAACGCTCACTATGGGCAACACTCCTTTCCTCTTCTGCCTCTGTTTTCAAAGCTAAAATAGTGTGGATGGAAGGTAGCCTTTATATTTCTTAGTATGAATAACTTTTTTTATCTCACCCTTGGGAGAGACTAAGAGCATGCACTAAAAGCTATGATATGCTACAGTGGTTTATTTAAACCATTGTCAAGGTTAATGGGGTGAAGCAACCAAGGCCTTTTCACATATCAACATGAATTGATCCCATGTTCTTCCTGATACATAGATAATCTCAAACAGAGATTTGATAGCTAAAAAGACTACGATAGGAAAAATCATAGATGTATTGAATGGGGTTGTGTCAAATTTTGCAAGAATAATATCATGATGCATTAATTTCTTGGCACAAAAATGTTTAAAAACATTGTAACAAACACTCTCTCTATCTTGTTTCAATTTACTACTAGAATATATATAGTTTCCAAACCCCTCACCCATATAAGAGAGTAGTAGTGATTGGTGATTGATAGAGTTAGATCTTCAATCAGATATCCCAAAATTAATGCTAAAAGCATTGGTTTTTAATAGCAGTGATAAATACATATTATTTATTAGTATAATTTGTGACCAAAATAAGGTTAAAGGACACCATACAAAAAACCACTATGGATCCATCTTAACCTAGGAAGTATCATGTATTTAAAGTGATCAAATTCCTTGACGTGCAAACTTTTTTCCAAATTTTTTCAATTTAAAAATGGTTTTCACCTTGAGAAATTTGATCTCTCTATACATGTCACTAAGTTAAGCCTCGATTTACACTAATATATTATTTAAAGTGCAACACTTTAAATGAAAGCATTGATTTTTGTCTTTTCAAGAAAAAACAAATCTAGAATTAACTCTAAAATTTATTCTATTTAAAACATTGTTGGCTTGATGGAGCCTGACCCAGGTTTGGAGTTATTTAGCCAAACAAATCCCTGTACTACTAGCCCTTTTGGCAACAACCAAGAAAAAAACAAATTTAGAATTAACTCTAAAATTTATTTTTATTTAAAACATTGTTGGCTTGATGGAGCTTCACTCACGTTCGGAGTTATTTAGCCAAACAAATCCCTGTACTACTAGCCCTTTCGGCAACAACCCGCAGAGCGCGGTGTTATCTCAAAATCAACCCCTGATAGGCTGCTGATCAGGAAGACTTTGAGAAACTATTTCAAACCAAACTTTTCGCTGAGGCTTAGCCTCCTCAACCTGAGAGGGTTCTCTCACTGGATTAAAGATTTTACTTTGAAAATTAGATGGCTAACTCTATGGAAAATTCGAACAACAATATATAAATGGTTGAAATATCAATCAACAAGCTTCCATTGGGCTATGGAGTCAAAGTGTGTTTCAGTACAACAACAAGATCAATTTCACATGGAAGTCAGGGCATAGAGGGTTTTAACATAGAAGCAAAACAGAGATATTATGTAAGGAACACAACCTATAAACACATGAAGGAAGTTAGAGCATCATCAAATGAATTCTAAGTAACATGTGTTTATACCACTGCAAGTAAGTATATGAAGGAAGCCATGAGGAAAATCAAACATTGAAACCCTTTCTGAATCCTGAGTAGTGAAAGCAACTCTTTGTGTTAACCTGAAAACATGTAGTCACATACAATAGCACAATGTGCTTCTTTCTTTGAAAGTTGCCAACCCTTTGTACATTACATCTCTTGTCATATATAGAGTTCATTACAAGCTTGGATTATTTTTTCCATCATGAGGGGAACTCGAATTTGCCATCAGTGGCACCTATTCTAACCATAAAACAAACCTTTAAATGCATTTGACAGCTAACTAACAGTCCTAGAGACCTAATACAACTAGGAGTGTAACTCCTTATTATGACTAAACCACCTCAACTAAACATTAAATGCATTCTTTGACAACTGCAACCTCATGAAGTCGAATTTGATGCAGCCTCCCACGTTGTCACTTGATCGCTGATCACAAACCCTAGAAATTAGGGAACATGTTCCCCTGTTTTTAGGTTTAGGATCCTTGAAAGTTGGCACGTGGGACAGAGCCTTTATCTCCTCATCCATGACATATTTTTCGAAACTGAAGGAGGTTTTTGTATTCCATGATGTCTAGAACAAAAACCTCTCTTGGTTTTTTAAATAACTTCTCCAACTATCCAGAATCTGTCATTGAAAAACACGTGTTAAACAGGAAAAATATGTTCCCTGAAATTTGGGTTTCAAAGAAAGCTTATTATCTCCTAACTGAAAACACTTATGAAGAAAGTGAGAGAGGTTATTGTAGCTGGAGAGTTGATGAAGAGAAACCTTCTTCAACATTCCAAAATACTTTTTCCTGTGACCAGAAACGGATCTTGAAAAAAGACTACTAAAACCAGAAGACAAAGCTTGACTTTCAACAGTTTCGTAGCGCAAGTTTAACCATAAATTCCTCCCACCTTAGAACGAATTTGAAGAAACTGAAAGAGGTTTTTGTATTTTGGTATGTTAAGAAGAAAAAAATCTTTCATTTTTCAAAATTGAGTTCTCAGCTGCTTAGGACTCCTTCTGGAAGTTGACTAGTAAACGTAGAAAGCAGAGTTTTTTATGCTGGAATAGGCTTTTTCAGAGGTTTCGTAGCACACTATGAAAACTCCTAGTTCAGTGATTTTGTAGCTAGTTTCAAAACTTCTCCAAAATGATGTGAGATATGACTTCTAAACACTTGGTGAGGCTTCTAGGACATGGAATGAGGCTACCAAACTTTATTTGAAAAAGAGATATGACCTTAAAAGACTTCTAACCTTATGACCTAACCCTTAAAGCATGAAATGACCTAGAGACCCTTTAACACCATGACTAGAAGAAGGGTTTGTAAATGAGAATGACACTAATTGTGATGATATGACTCAAAACTTATAAGACTATGACTACAAACAAGGAAACTTTCCAAATCTTAGAGACAAATATTTTAGGGTGATAACACGCGGATTGAGGTCTCACCCGAAGTAGTATGGGGGGATGCTGGAAGCATGTTTCTGCACCCTTGAGATGTCTGAGCGGTCGATTTAGTCCAACTGTGAATACCTTCGTGCAGGTTACTTTGCGCACTTTCCTGACCTGCAAGGCCTTCACGCCTTGTTGTATTCGCCTTCGCGCAGCCCTAACCAGGGGTTGTGGAGCTTTCGTACTACTAGAGTAGAAATCTGCACTATTTCCCCAAGTTACACTGTGGATCTTATTTATCTTCTTAATAGTTAGTATCTTCGCGTAAATAGATACTTTATCTTATATTCACTTATGCAACATATTCATATAAGTTCGCACATCAAATAAAAAGTAACATTACAATTCATGCCCAATATACTTCAAAGCATAAAACAGGAAACAATACAGAAATAATGTAAAAGTTCTCTTTATTATTGCTTCAATTGGTTACAGACTCAACCTACCCTGTACACTCAGCTGCAGGGGTTTGCACACTCAGCTGTGGACTATTAGGGAAGTTGAGAATAATTAATATTATTTTGATATTAATGGAGAAAATAGTTACGTTGTAACTTTATCCCTAGTTTAGGATCAGTTCCTATAGTTATGGGGTTTGGGTGCAACTTCCTATTTCCTAGTCTTGTATTTAATGATGTAATTTTTGATTGATTAAATGAATAGAGTGGACGAGAGTGATCTCTCAAGTTTTGTGAGTGTAGTCTCCAGGTGCAGGCCACACCTGAGAGCTACATCTCTTTCTTTTCAATTTTGTTCACATTTTATCTTGGTATCAGAGCTCAGATTGAGTGAGCTTGATCTTGTGTCACCTGTGAGGCTGAAGTGCCTGTAGTAGCTAGCTTTCCTGTGTGGCGGAATTGCCTGTGTGGCTTGAAGTGCCTTTGTGGCTGTGTGTACACGAGAGCTCTGTGCTCAAGTGAGCAGGTGGACTGCAGAACACCTGGTTCGGACTCGGATTTTTTTTTTTCCTGAGTAGAAAGGCCGATTAGCGCGGTTTTTGCGCTGACAGTTGCGCCAGAAGACCGATTAGCGCAGATTTTGAGGGATAAATCGCGCTAAAGCGCGAAATTTGAGGGATAAAACGCGCCTGGCGCGGGATTTTACGTGAAAGTCGTGCCAGTTAAACTACTCTAGGCAATTTTTAATTAGCGCGGATTTTTCGCTCGGGGTAGCGCCAAGGAGATTACTGAACAGCGTGAACTTCGTTTGGCAGTTTGCAAACAGTGCAGATCGACAGAGTTGCAGATCCGTTCGGGAGAGACAGATCGGGAAAGCGCCAGAGGAGATGTGCGGGAAACCTCGACTTTGCTTGGCGATCTGCAAGGAGAGCAGAATCGACGAAGTGGCAGATCAATCCGGGAGAGGTGGATCAGATCAATTGTGATCAGATCATTGTTTCGGCTGTGTTGGAAACGCCGAATTTGCTCATTGGAGCGGGAGTGACAGACACTGCAGATCCGTGGCAGAGGTGACAGATCGATCTGACAGGTATTGTTTTTGTTGTTGTTAAGTAGATTCACAATGAGTAATACGATGGAATCTTACCTTAACGAGTCTGGTAAACTCAACGAATCTAACTTCACGAATTGGAAGTTTAAGATCCAGACTCTGCTCGAAGGTGCGAATGCTTGGGCTATAGTGACAGGCGACGAGCAGAAGCCGACCGCAACCACACAAAAGGAAGACTGGGAAAAACGAGAAAACAAGGCCAAAGTCCTGTTGAAGATGTCTGTGAAAGACAATGTTATTGCGCACATCAGAGATTGTAAAACGTCCGTGGAAATCTGGACGAAAATAAAAAATCTGTATGAGACCCAAAATATAAACAGAGTTTTGGCTCTGAAAAACAAGCTATTTTCAATAAGGATGGACGAAAGGGAGTCTGCTACTGCATTTGTCGCGCGAATTAAGGATGTTAAAGACGGATTGGGGGCCATTGGAGTGGCGGTGGCTGATGAAGATCTTGTTGCAATTACAATGAATGGGATGCGTGATGATTCCAAACCTTCATCAATGGAGTCTCGGCAAGGGAGAAAGCACCCACGTTCGATGATCTCACTGCGATCTTGCAGCAAGAGGAAGACAGACGACAGAACCTGAATCTGAACCCCCAAAGTGACGATCTTGCGCTGGTGGCAAAACGACGACTATCTAAAGGAAATCAGTCACAATAGCAATCAAAGCAAAAAGGAGGAACATCACAGAAGAATCCGCATTCTCATAAAGGTATGCTTGCAAATCATTATGAAAAGAAATGTTATTATTGTGGAAAAACAGGTCATATACAGAGAGATTGTTATTATAAGAAGCAGGCTGATGAGGCAAGGAGGAGACAAGTAAATCCAAAACACAGAGGATATTTTGTTGAAGAAGAAGACTTCAGTCATGAATTTCGACTGTTCACAGTCGACTGTGCCCTTTCAGCATCAAATGAAGATGACATCTGGTATGTTGATTCCGGAGCATCCTCTCACATGACAGGTAATAAGGAATTTTTCGATAGTCTTGAAGAAATTATAAATGGATCAAAAATATATCTAGGGGATGATAATGGATATCAGATTAAAGTTCATGGGGTGATTTCAGTTAAACTACCAAATGGAAGAATTAGTCACCTTTCAAATGTTTTATATGTACCTGGAATAAAGAAAAACCTGATATCTGTATCCATGATGGCTGATCAAGATATGCATGTCGAATTCTTCAAGACTCACTGTGTGATAAAGGACTGCAAGAATGAAATTGTTGCAACAGGCATGCGAGTTGGAAGCCTATACAGGTTGGATGCAAAAAGTATATCAAAGGAAGCCATGGTTGCAGGAGAGTCGACAGCTGAACAACTCTGGCATCAGAGGTTTGGTCATCTGAATCTGCAGGATCTCATGTTGTTACAAAAGAAAGGTATGGTCGAAGGTCTCCCCATCTTTCGTAACATTCAGTTAAACTGTGATGGTTGTGCCTTAGGAAAGATGCACAGAGAACAGTTCCCTTTGCATGATAGGAGGAGGCAAACAGAAGTCTTAGAGCTAGTGCACACAAATGTATGTGGTCCCATGCAGACAAGGTCGCTAGGGGGAGCATACTATTTTTTGTTATTTACTGATGACTGCACTAGCTATTCATGGGTTTATTTTTTAAACAAGAAAAGTCAGACTTTCCAGTGTTTTATAGAGTTCAAAACCCTGGTGGAAAAATAATTTGGAAAAAGTGTTAAAATTCTCCGATCTGATCAAGGAGGAGAATACAAATTAAAGGAATTCATGAAATACTGCAAAACTCATGGGATTGTTCAGCAATATACAGTGCCGCATACACCACAGCAAAACGGAGTTGCAGAGCGTAAAAGCAGAACCTTGGTGGAGTGTGCAAGGAGCATGCTGCAAGGTAAGGGTCTATCTAATATTTTTTTGGTAGAAGCAATAAATACTGCTGTATATTTGAAAAATAGAAGTCCTACTAGGTTTCTTGGCTTCAAAACCCCTTTTGAAGCCTTATATGGATTTAAACCAGAAGTAAACCACTTAAGAGTCTTTGGGTCAAAGGCATTTGCACATGTACCCAAAGCTGATAGAAAGAAACTAGACCCTAAGGCAGTCAAATGCATCTTAATTGGTTATGGCACAAAGTTTAAAGCATACAAATTGTTCAATCCTGAGTCTCGTAAGACATTTGCAAGTAGAGATGTAGTCTTTCATGAACAGGTACAGGAAAGGAAAGCTGATGTTGGAGATGATTGGCACATTCCATTGTTGTTGGAGGAAAGTAGCGAGGATGAAAGGGAGGACGAACAGGAGCAGAAAGAAGAGAATGAAGAAGAACAGCAAGAAGGTGAAAAAGCAGGCCCAGTTATTGCAGAGGAAAACAAATTTGAGGTAAGTCCCCTACCAAGGAGGTCAAGTAGGAAGACTCAATTACCATTGAAGTTGAGAAACTATGCTTTGATGTCAAAAGTTTTGAACATTGTAGAACCCTCTAATTACAAAGAAGCTAGTCAATTTAAGGAATGGAGAGCTGCAATGAATGAAGAAATGGAATCAATTCTTAGAAATGATACTTGGGATTTAGTTGAGCTTCCTAAGAATAAAACACCCATAGGATGCAAGTGGCTGTTTAAACCAAAAATGAATGCAGATGGAAGTATAGATAAGTTAAAAGCTAGGTTGGTTGCAAAAGGATACTCACAGAAAGAAGGTATAGATTTTGATGATACTTTTGCACCTGTAGCAAAGCTAAATACAATCAGAATGCTTATTGCTTTAGCTACTAAATATAATTGGGAATTACACCAGCTTGATGTTAAATATGCATTTTTAAATGGTGATTTAAAAGAAGAAATTTACTTAGTACAGCCAGAAGGATATGTAAAGAAGGGGCAGGAACATCTTGTTTGCAGATTGAAAAAGGATTTATATGGTTTAAAGAAAGCACACAGGTCTTGGTACGAAAAAGTCAATTCTTTCTTTATAGAGTATGGTTTCCATAGAAGTTTAAATGACTCAAATTTGTATACCAAGTACAATAATCAGGGGCAGATTATTTTGATTTCTTTGTATGTGGACGACATGATTATAACAGGAAATGCATTTGATTTAATCAGAGGAATCAAAAGGCTTATGGCACAAGTTTTTGAAATGAAGGATCTCGGAAGCCTTCACTATTGTCTGGGATTAGAAGTATTCAGATCTATTGGGCAAACTTTTCTTACCCAAGGGAAGTATGCTATAAATCTATTGGAAAAGTTTGGGATGGATCGGTGTAGATCAGCAGCAACACCTTTGCAGCAGAATCTGAAATTGAGCACTGATGATGGCACTAAGGAGGTTGATGCCACAATATACAGACAGCTGGTTGGCAGCCTGATATATCTTACAACAACCAGACCTGACTTGGCATACTCAGTTAGTGTGTTGAGCCAATTTATGTCGAAACCACGTGAAAGTCAATGGACAGCAGCAAAAAGTGTGTTGAGGTATCTTTGTGGTACTGTTCATTTCGGTATTCTATACACTGATGCATCTGATGTTACTCTAGCAGGTTTTTCAGACTCAGACTGGGCAGGTAACCTGGATGATCGGAGGTCCATCACAGGTTATGCATTCAACATAGGTTCCGGGGTCATAGCATGGAGCAGCAAGAAACAGAGTACTGTAGCTTTGTCGTCATGTGAAGCTGAGTATCAAGCATTGTGTGCAGCAACATGTGAAGCAATCTGGTTGAGGAGAACTTCTCAAAGAAGAGGCAGGAAAAGAACAGAAGCAACCCACTTCTATCAAAAGCGACAACCAGAGCACCATCAAATTAGCATACAATCCAGTGTTTCACAAAAACACCAAACATATAGACACTCAGTTCCATTTTGTTAGAGAAAAAATACAATCAAATGAAATTGTTGTTGAATATTGTAAAACTTGTGACAATGTGGCTGATATCTTTACAAAGCCTCTTGCACGAGTGAAATTTGAATTGTTTAGAAAGATGCTAGGAGTTCAGGAGAACCCTTTCTCCATTAAGGGGGGGAGTTGAGAATAATTAATATTATTTTGATATTAATGGAGAAAATAGTTACGTTGTTGTAACTTTCTCCCTAGTTTAGGATCAGTTCCTATAGTTATGGGGTTTGGGTGCAACTTCCTATTTCCTAGTCTTGTATTTAATGATGTAATTTTTGATTGATTAAATGAATAGAGTGGACGAGAGTGATCTCTCAAGTTTTGTGAGTGTAGTCTCCAGGTGCAGGCCACACCTGAGAGCTACATCTCTTTCTTTTCAATTTTGTTCACATTTTATCTTCTGTGCACTTAGCTGCAAAGCCTTCTCCTACTCTACGACCCAACGATTCACCCTATACTTAGATCAAACTCAATTCATTGTTATTCATCTTTTTCATTGATTCTTCCTCCTTTACAACTTAGAGCCTCGCTCTATTTATACAATCCCATGGTCCGCGGACCATGGGTAGATCTCTCAAGCCAACATTACATTACAAAAATGAGGGCGGACAACCCTCTGACTCTTTTACAATCTTTGCGCTCTGCGCCCACACATCATGAAGTCTTTCCATTAGACTTAGTCAAAACTTGGGCTCTAAGCCTCAAAATTTGCCTTGGGGATCCCGTGCCCAACAGGCCCCTAACACAAACATCGTGACTCGTCCATGAGTCACTCTGTCGGTGCGGAGATATTCGCACGGAGACCTCCCAACTATGCTCGGACCGCTACCAGGTTGGCAATGCATTGAGCTGCTACCTGCTGTATCTCTTGGATGCGTTGTTCGGAGACCGCAGTATTTGAACTGCTTCCTTGTAGCTACTCCTGTGTTCCCTGCATCTGCGCAATCTTGCCTTCAATTGTTGTTGTGATAACGAAGGCCTCATTGATCCAAGGTTGGACACGTGCCTTCGGAACCACTTCTCTGTGTCGCGTTGCATCTACCTACTCCTTAAGCGCTTTGGCCTGTTGCATTCGTGCGAGCCTCTGTGTAAGGGCCACTGTCTACACGGTCCCTTTGACGTTGTCATACTGTTGATGTAGCTCACGCGCCTCTGTTTCTAAGCGATGTATGTTTGTGTCCTCCTACAGAGTAGTGAGGACCTCGAACGATTCTTCCAACATTTTGGCGCAGTCCTTTACTACACTACTGATCTCCTCCATCCCCGATGTAATGACACTGGCGCAGTGTTCCCTTACCTCTGGAGGAGTTGAAGTTTGCACCTTCAACCGTAGCTCTGCTATCTAGAGGTTCAGCTCCAGCTGAACCTTGGCCATTTCTTCTCTTGCCTCGCACACCCCTGCTGCTAACCTTTGGATGCACGCCTCTGCTGGTGCTTCTTTTGGGATGGCTAGCTCAGGGACCATCTGACAAGATTCTTTAATTACGTGTACCATCTTCCTATTCTGAGACATGACCTTGTCATGCTGCAAGCTCAACTACTCAATATTGATCCTCTATTCACTCAACACCTGCATGGCGCGACTCTCCCTAGCCTGCAGTTCTCCAATAATCCCATCCTGCAGAACATAGAGCGTCTCCCAAGTGAGCGCAACCATGTTGATCCCTATGCCTTTCAACGCACTGACCATAGGCTTGTCGGCCTCATTCACTGTAACCAGTACCCCCTCTGGCAACACTATTGTGTTGGTCATACGAGCCCGCAACATTTCCTCGGCTACAACTGTTCCTACTACGAGGCTGGTTGAGAGAGTACCATCTTGAGGAGTGCACACCTGCAACACCTGAATCTGTGCTCAGAGGAACCCCAACACAATCTGATTCTCCTCTGCAAAGTTCTAGAGGGCCTCTGTGGTGACGTCGCGCACTGTCTCTCCTATATCGTGTACATCCCCTTCGGTAAGGGTGATCGGGTCGATAGACATCTTAGACGCTTTTACCTTCTTGCGTGACCCCATCTGCTCTCTCAGGCATTGACGCTTCAATTGTGTCGACGCTGTCTGTGGGTCCGCGTCGCCCTCCTCTATCTCTATTTCCATCTCTTGCTCCTTCTCAAGCGAAGGTGACCTCTGGCTCTCGTGCACCGTTCCTGCTACCTTCTGTGCTTTGTTGTGGCCTTCTATTGTTATACTACTGTCTGCGTAGCATCTCACGCCTCTTGCACCTTTGCTACTGCTGCTTCTTTTCTTCTCTTTTTCACCAACTGCGCTATGCGCAGTTTTTCCTCCTTATTTTTCTGCGCAACAGACTTTTCCACTGCGAAGATGTCTGGAGTGTGCCATTTCAGCGGCCATGTCTCACATACGTCGAAGATCACATCATCTGTGGCCATATATGGTAGTTCGTTCCACTTCTTTGCAAGGTCCTTCTGCGCCCTGAGGTAGATGTGATGAAAGTTCGCTTTAAAATCTGCGAAACTTTGTAGGCTGTTGTAGATAGTGGGTGATAACCGTGGTTTGTGGTTAATTCCCATCCTGATGTTCATCTCCATAAACACCCAGAATATTTTACTATCACGGATACGGTGCGTGTCTTTAGTAACCCACAGCGAAGTGTCCTTCGCGGCCTCCAGGATATCCCTTGCAATTGTGGGGAACTGACTGTCCTCAGGCAATTCCCCAGCCACCAACACTATGGACAACAGAAGCCATGCATAGTGGAAGGTTTTCCCTTGTTCCTATGCCTCACAACATTTCTCCAGGAACTCCTTGCACAAGAATTCGGACCAGTTAAACTAGACCCCCTCTGCGCATTGTTCAGCAAGTGCAACCACCTGCGCGAGCACCTCATCCGCATGACACTTTTGCATTACCTTACCTGCCAGTATCTGAGCTGCAACTATGACTTCCTTGTTGTTGATACTATAGATTGTGTAGCCCCTCTTTCTCTTCTCCAGCTTGTATTTCTTTTTCATGGCCTTCGTAATGACCAAATCACTGCTTTTACCCTCCGAAATGTCTGCGGGGTCTTCTCCTTTACACAAGAGTCGGGTAATTCGATGGATCAAGTGGTCTGTGATGGGCACGGGCTCCTCTAACCACAAACACCCATCATGCACGAGGCAGAGTAGCTGTCTGATGACGAAGATAGTTACTGGGGCGCGATGGTAATGCATCACCCAAAGTAGGTTTAACAACCCTGCCTTTTTGACCCCACGCAACCATTTGTGAGGCTCCAACTGTATAACTCCCGCCATGGTGTGTGTTCTTTGGCTTCATGAGGTGCATGGTCACCAAGTGAGGGAATTTCTCATGGTTAGCGAGATCCCAGACTTCAAACTTTAAGCTCGGCACCCTTCCCAAGTGCGCTCCTTCAAAAATGATATCATTAGGTAACAGTGGAGTCTGCAGAGGGCTTTTACTGTCGTCCAGATCCTTGTGCACCTTTGCCTTCCCCTTCTGTAGAGGGACATATTAGGGAAGCTTGGTTAGAGGGATTGTGCCCTTGGTTTCTTCCTCCATGCCCTCGTCCTCGTCCTCTTCTAGTCTTCTTCCACCTCATCCGTTTCCAAGTTAACCACTTTCCCTTTTCCTCCATTGTTAATCTAGTTCACAGTGGGTTTCGAGGGGACACATGCACCAGAATCATGGGTTGTTTATCTTTCTTCGGTCTCGACGTGCGTGGTGATTTACGGATTTCTGCAACAGTCCCGATGCTCTCAGGGGCATCTTCGATGGTCATGGCTTATGCGGCTTCTTCGGAGGTCATTTCTGTGATTTCCCTGGCTTCTTCAGACGTTGCCATCTTGTTCGTCCAAAAATGTCTCAACTGTTCAATCAAGTGCTCAAACAATGCTCTGCACAAGGAAAATAGGTCTCGGTTCAAAATACTTGGGGCACACAACAACTCAGTTCTCAAATGACCAAGTGTTGTGTGCTGGACAATCCTTTGTAATTTGTAGCACCTTTTGAATTTGAATTCGACTGTTCCCCCCAAATCCGGTCCATTAATGCTCCCATGGCAGTAGATCTTTCCAAATCTTTCCCATAAAACTCACCTTAAATGCCTTTCACCTGTTCCATTTGGTCTCAAACCAAGCATCACATCGTGAATAGTGACTATAATGGTCACTTTCCAGCCGACCCGCGCGGCAGTGTAGCTACCCTTGCACTGTCGTGGGCCTTGTGACACTTCTCTCATGTGCGCAACCCCGACATCGCACAACTCTCGGGCATAGTAGTTTATAGTCCCGCGCCTCCTTTCAACTACCTGGAGCGCTAAGACTATGCTTCCTACGACTAGTTAGGTGGCCATGCCACTTGTATAGGGTTTCAACAGGCCATCCATCACTTTTCCTGGAAAAAATCCGCCTTTTATTTTTATTGGCCGCGCCGCACACTTTACCATCTGCATCGTGCCACCATGGGTGATCTCTCTAGTAAAATACAGTCCCATCCAAGGCATCAAGCTAATCAACTCTCGGCGATAGTCCCCAAATTTGTTAACGTAATTGTGTACACCTTGTTTTATCACCCTGGTTTTCTTATCGAGAAAATCCTTCTTTATTTCTTCCTCAAGCTTCTTGACTTCCACTTCCACCAGAGCGCTTTTATCCCTTAACTGCATTATTTCTTTCATGAGTTCTTGGAGCCTAAAATCACCCTGTCGGTCTTCTTCCTTAGGTCCCAAGCGTTCTTCTTTGTTAAGCTACGTGATCCCTTCTTCCAAGGCTCCACGAACTGTCATATCTACCATCTCTGCTATGCGCAGACTAGGCATATTATACTTTATTGGGACTACATCATTTGCTCCATAGGCTAGCCTAGAAGGTGTATGTCCCGTTAGTTTCTTGCATGTTGTCCTATAAGCCCACAAAACTGCTGGTACGCGCAGGTCCCAGTCACTTCGTTGCGCCTTATATACCATGTTCAGTGCTTGACGTACTTTGTTAAATGCTTCTGCATGGGTAACCTTCTGCGCACTCATTTTTTTCACCCTCTCTCGTTCCAACCCGAGGGACAGTTCGCGCAGTTGCCTCCCTAACACATGCTTATTGACCATGTTTCCCAATGCGAAGTCCATGTGCATCTGTGCATGTTCTTTACCATATGCCTATACCCACTTGGACAGATGCACGCACAAACCATCCCGTACATTGTATTTATCTGTTAGTCGTGTCTGAGGCTTCTCAAAATGCATGCACATCATTCTTCTGCATTTTGCGCCAGTCCTCAAAGCTTGCTTGGTGCGTACCCCACCATCTCACGAGCATAGCGCGCAGTACACACTTCAAATTCGCGAAATGTTGTTGTTCTGGCACCTCCCTTTCAAATTTGTTCAAGAAAAAATCTACCTTGCTTAACCCATCATACATAGGCAAATCCCTTACTTTCGTCGATATGCAGCGCATCGATCTTGTTATCATGTTACAGTTCAGCGTGGTTACCTCGTGTAACCGGTTCTTCCATCGCTTTATTTCTTCGTCTGAATCTGACATACATGAGCTTTCACGCTCCCATGAGATTCGTCCATCCGCGGTGGGATTTACCCAGTCTTTCTCTCGTGTGGTTATCTTGAAGGTGCAGCCTGAGTCATCGTCGCTTTCATAGTCGTGCACTGGCTCAGTGTAGCGCGATCCCTCAACAAGGTCTAAAGGTATCACTATGCATAGAGACTTCTTCTCAAAAATCATCTTGCGCTTTTTTAGGTTAATCACCCCATTCATATTAGTGGTCTAATCAATTCCTAAGAGCATGGGGTAGGGATTGTTGTCATCGACAATCTCTATCACCTCAAAGTCGGCTAGTGCGCTCGCTCCTTCAATATCCACTGTGATTCCCTGCAATATTCCGAGGGGTATTATATTTTGTTGGTTCGCCATGTGCATCTGAATAGGAGACTACTGCAGTGTAGGCCTCCCCATGTGCTCCCATGTCTGCTTTGGTAGAACGTTCGCGTCCAATCCTAGATCCAGAATTGCTTGGTCCATCTCATATTCGCTAATCTACACAGTTAGCCTCAGTTCTCTTCATGTCCTTGCCTTGTGTTTTCCAATCTTCTGGACCACGCGTGGTTTTCCTGGCGTAGTTCCAGTGCATCTGTTAATGAGTTTCTGTAGTCCCTTTACCCCTTACTGTCGCGCAGTAACTTCATACATGTTTCTTGGAACGTCGTAAGCACATATGGGTCCATTTCTGGCTTCGATCTATCTTTATTTCCTGAAGTGGAGGCATTAGCAAAGCTCTTCCTAGCTTCTATGAAGGTTTCCTTGGCGTGCTCCAAATCAAACTTTGTTTCTTTCGTCAGAGCCTTGTGAACCCAAGTACTATCTTCAAGTTGTTTGCCTTTATCCTCTCCTATCGTAATCCCACTTCGGAGCACAATGTTTACATTTGGATCTTCCTCGCACGACTCAGACCTCATCATTTGCAGGTTATGAGTCAGGGGAGGTTAGAGCGCTCCCTTATCACGTAGCCTAGCTATTGGCGTGGGACAATCCTCCATCTCATGATCAAACAAGGTACAATACATACATGATGGAAGCGTTGGATTTGTACAATCATGGGCATAATGTCCTGGCCCTCCGCAATTGTAGCATATCAACTGTCTACGACCTCTCCCAGGTCCTTCTCCACCTCGGCCTCGTCCATGCCCCTAGAATTTGGCCCGTGCCCTGGTCTAGGGGTCGTGTTTTGGCCTGAACCCTGTAGGTAGGAGTTCTATCCATCATTAGTTCATAACTTCTACAGGTGCGCTCATCATGTCCCACTGATCTACAGAAATTATAGAACAACTGTTGCGAATTCTGCTTGTGCTTCTGCAACAGATGACAGTTGTTTGTAACATGCTTTCCTCCTATTTTACAAACCGCGCACCACAAAGCAGGTGCTGCACTCGGTCCTGCTTGCACTTCTGGTCTTACTGGCATCAGTCCTCCTCCTACGAGATAATTCACGAATACTGGGCAGTGGTCCTTGTCATGTCCTTGAGCCTTACATTTTATGCACCACACTTATTCACGCACTTCTGGTTGAACTGTCCTGTCCTGTTTCACACTCTGCATCTCAAGGCATAGGTTCTTCAACTACGTGTGGATCTGTTGAACTCCCAGGTTATGATCCTGTATGGGGGTCTCATGCAGCCTCATCGCGGTCTCTAAGTCTTTGGCCTGAGTTGTCAACCTTTGTTGCGACAACGCGTTCCTCAAATGTAGCGATAGTGATGCTACAAACCATTCGCGGTGCTGTCCATTTGTCAAGGTCATATTAGCTTCACGAATCGTGCACTTCAGCCTTTGATCCAAGTCCCAAGGAGTCTCATTTGGTAGCGTTGTAATTTCTTTGAACCCAATGATTGACTGCGCTTTTGACTCCGGTCTGCTAAACTCCCTAGTTAGCGAAGCTTGGAAAGCCGTAATTCCCACATTCGGGTGATCACTAGAGTGCTTAATGTACCAGGTCAACGCGTATCCTGCAGAGTGTTAACCAACATTTCTTTCTTGATATTATCATCTGTCACTCCCTGAGCTTCCCATACAACTTTTACCACGAACCAAAACTGGTCCGGATCTTCATTTCCCACTCCTTTGAACAGAGGAAACTTATCGAGCTCGCCATATTAAAACACGAGGGTGGCAGAGGTGGTACGGGTGAAGATGGGGGTGAAGGCGGTGAAGTTCGTGGTGGTGTGGGTGGGGTGGTATGCGCGGGATCCTCTGCCTAATCAAAGTGATCACACTTCTTGGTGAGACCTTCACGAGCTCTTCCTCGTCCCCTCACGGAGGTGAAATCAAGGGGCTAGTTTCTAGTTCTGCACTACCTTCGTTTCTGTAAATTCTCCCATTTCGCGTAGCCTCGAACATCAATGTATGCGCATAATCCACTTTTCACATAGTAGCATTTTAATCCAAGTGTTCAGAGACTTAACGTACTTACCTCGCGGTCCTTTGAGAAAGCGTCGATCGGCCTCGTTGTAGCTTATCGTAGTGTCTACTGCGAAATCAGTAATGAATCCTCCTATAATCTGATAAAGATAGTGATCAACAACGCGCGCGTTCTTATCCTCCGATGCTTCCAATTTGCGCACTAACTCTGGGGTCCACACAATAGGATTGTCGAGCTTGCATATTCCTTGGCTATCTGTTAGCTTCACGATCCACTCGTATAGTTCAGTAGGGAAGGATGTGAAAAAAATTTCATGGGTCTTTGTGTATAGGTAGCAGTCTAACCACTCTTCTTTTCTTAGTCACGGATTCTTGTTCTCCTGCGTTGCGAACTCGTGGATTCTCCTATCCACCCAACCTTCAATTTCCTTCTTAGTTGGACTCGAATGATACAACATCAGACATCTCTATGTAGATTTTGGTCTCGACAACAGAACTATTTGTTGGCTTGATGGGGCTTGACCCAGGTTTGGAGTTATTTAGCCAAACAAATCTCTGTACTACTGGCCCTTTCAGCAACAACCTGTGAAGCACGGATTGAGGTCTCACTCGAAGCAATACGGGGGGGATGCTGGAACCAGGTTTCCGCACCCTTGAGATGTCTGAGGGGTCGATTTAGTCCAACTGTGAATACCTTCGCGTAGGTTACTTCGTGCACTTTCCTGACCTGCGAGGCCTTCACGCCCTGTTGTATTCGCCTTCGCGTGACCCTAACTAGGGGTTGTGGAGTTTTCGCACTGCGAGAGCAACGATCTGCGCTATTTCCCCAAGTTACACTGCGGATCTTACTTATCTTCTTATAATAGTTAGTTTCTTCGTGTAAACAGATACTTTATCTTATATTCACTTATTCAACATATTCATATAAGTTCGTGCAACAAATAAACAGTAACCTTACAATTCATGCCCAATATACTTCAAATCATAAAACAGGAAACAATACAAAAATAATGTAAAACTTCTCTTTACTATTGCTTCAATCGGTTACAGACTCAACCTACCCTGCACACTCAGCTGCAAGGGTCCGCGCACTCAACTGTGGACTACTAGGCCTCTGCACACTCAGCTGCAGATTCTTCTCCTACTCTACAACCCAACGACTCACCCTATACTTAGATCAAACTCAATTCGTTGTCATTCATCTATTTCATTGATTCTTCCTCCCTTTATAGCTTAGAGCCTCGCTCTATTTATACAATCCCATGGTTCGCGGACTATGGATAGATCTCTCAAGCCGACATTACATTACAAAAATGAGGGCGGACAACCCTCTGACTCTTTTACAATCTTCGCGCTCTACACCCACACATCGCGGAGTCTTTACATTAGACTTAGTTAAAACTTGGGCTCTAAGCCCCAAAACTTGCCTTGGGGGATCCCGTGCCCAACAAACATTTAAATATTTTCATTTTTGCACATCCCATCTCTTTTTTATAAAACTTGAATGAATAAAATATTAATCTTTACATTTTCGTATGTCTAATATTTCATAATTATGATTATTATATATCAACAAAACTTTGAAGGAATTGAATTGAATTCAGTTTTGAATTCTTTATCTTTTAATATGAGTTGGGAATTCTCATATAAAGGGAAATTGACTTCAATTTTTTTTTTCTTGGTTGTTTTTTTTTTTAATCCGTGTGTCTAGTCTCTAGGTGAACCCATGTGCACCCTATGGATGAATCACAAAGCTTTCAGTGGAGATTTGAATTTGAACCGCACACTTCACAAAGGCATCATATCACAGTGATCACCAATTGCACTCCATGGATGGATCACAAAACTTTCACGGGAGATTTGAATTTGAACCACACACTTCACAAAGACATCATATCACGGTGATCATCAATTGAACTACCCCTTAAGACTTTATTATTTATAAATTAAAAAACAAATATTATTATATTTACAGTTTTGAATTTCTAAATATCTTTTTTTATAAATTGAATGACTAGCATATTAACATCTACATTTTAATATTTTCATGAATATTATTTATCAATATCAATTATTTATTTTAAAGATATTAGAAACAAAAATGCATATTTTATGCTTAATTAATGCTCCACCATACTCTTAGTTACCATAAAAACAAGGTCTGAGTTATACGTGAATATAAGTTTCAATACATTCAGGTGTGAGTTATACGTGAATATAAGTTTCCATACATTCATTCGCTAATTTACACTATATCATGAAACTTAGTAGCACAATTTACAATTTACATTTATAATATTTCATTTTTAAAATTTATTGATATTATTCTATAAATCAAAAAGAGGGATTATTATATAGATTGGTATTGAATTTTTTTAATATTTTGCATGATGTATTAGCATTTCATAATTTCTTTATTAAAACCACATATGCATAAATATATAGGGTACAACATTATTATTTTATTTTGTTTGTTTTTGAAATTGCTATATGCCATTTCCATTTTGAATATGGAAGGAAGGAATTTAATTCAAGTGTGCATTTTTTATCTTTTAAAATTAGAATTTAGAGTTTTAAGTTAAGGGAAAAATGACTTGAAACCTTCTTTAAAAATAAATTAAAGGATAAACATTTTAATATTTACATTTTTGCATTTCTAAGATTTTCTTATAAACTGAATGAGTTAACATGTTGTAGTTTTTTGAATACTCAACTTTTTCATGAATATTATCTATTGATATTAATCCAAAAGAATTAAATTATTGATTTTTTT
Organism: Pinus taeda; assembly: GCA_000404065.3. Taxonomy (NCBI): domain Eukaryota; kingdom Viridiplantae; phylum Streptophyta; class Pinopsida; order Pinales; family Pinaceae; genus Pinus; species Pinus taeda. Next base: position 164,979 of record APFE030025167.1, on the reverse strand, counting down.
TTTTTTCAATCACTATTGAAACTCTCACATAGAGGGGCATTAGAGACAAAATTGCATTCTTTATTCTTAATTAATACTTCATCATACTTTTTATTATGATCAAAACAAATACTTTGACCTTAATTAGGATATCTAATTCTTTGAGTTATAGATAGGTATAAACCAATACATCCATTCTCTAATTTACACCATATCATGGATCTAACAAATTTTATAGCTCAATGCAAGGAATTTCCTTCAACATTTGTGATATTTCATCTTTAAGATTATTAATATTATTGTTTAAATCAATGAGTGAGATTCCCTCCCCCAACACACACAATGTGCAACATTGTACTTTTTTTTTTGTTTTTTCAAGTGTCATAGGTTATTTCCATGTCAAATCTCAAAGGAATTGAATTGAATTAAATTAAATTTTGAGAGAATTGAATTTTGCAATTTTTATTTCTCTAAATATGAGTTGGGATCTATAAATATTATATATTAATACCATCCGAGGGAATTAAATTCAATTGAATTTTCCATAGTTTTCCTTTAAATCTTAATCAGGATGAAGCTCTCACATAAATTAAGACAAAAATCCATACGCTATAATTAATTAATACTCCCTCATACTTTTCATTACAATCAAAACAAATATGTTATCCTTAATTAATACATCTAATGCTTATTAGACAAATTTTCTGTCTAAAAGTGACAATGAAACTTTCACACACATAATATGTAAACCAATAAAAATCTTTTAAATTTAAAAAGAGGTGCATGTAAATATTTTGGAGGGAATTTTTCTATTTTTTTAATTGTATTTTTTGCTTATCTCTTTATAGGTTTACTCAAATTTCAAGTGTAGATACTCATTGGATACGGAATTAAATTCCACATCAAACAAATACCCATTATGCATACTTCTAAGAAGACCCACATTGATAAAAATTTAAGATACATTAAATAAACATGTCAACGAGTACCCATTATGCATACTTCTCAGTAGATCCACATTGATAAAAATTGAAGATAAATTAAAAAAAAAGTGTATTTCTAAGTAGACCCACATTGATAAAAAAATGAAGATACATTAAAAAAGTGTGTTGAACACGTTTTTTAATGTATCTTCAATTTTTATCAATGCAGGTCTTCTCATAAATATGCATAATGGGTACTCATTGGACGTAAAATTTAATTCTCTATCCAATGAATGTCTACACTTGAAATTTGAGTAAACATATAAAGAGATAAGCCAAAAATACAATTAAAATATGTAACTTTCTTCTTTTCTTTCCAAAATTTATAATTTTTATTTTATAATTTTATTACTTTTACTTAAAATGTCACTTTTAAACCGCAATTTCCTCTAATGTTTAGTTACTGGTGGGTATAAACCAATACATCCATTCTCTAATTAAACCATATCATGAAACTGAACAGCACCATTTAAAAAAAGGTAAATGTAAACAAAGTTTTTAAAGATGTTAAGAACTTTCTTCAACAATTGTAATATTTCATCTTTAAAACTTATTGATGTTATTGTTCAAATTAATGAGTGGAAATTATTATTTGAAATTTAGAGTTCAAATTGGATTGGTATTAGATTTCTTTCATAATTTGCATCATGCATTAACATTTCATAATTTCTTCATTATAAACATACACGCACAAACACATACAGTGTAACATTGCATATCTTGTGTTGGTTTTTGAAGTGTCATATGTCATTTCCATATTGAATAGGGAAGGAATTACAAATCTTCATTATGTTGAGCATCATACCATATAAATGTTTTATCTCTCTCTCATATCAATTCAAATATATATATATATAGACATCAAAAAAAATTATTGGATTGTAAAATATAAAGATATATATATATAATATATATATATATTTTTAATTGTCACTTATATAAAAAAAATTAAATCATTTTTCAAAGATTAAAATTGCGTATATTCCAACCACTTAAAATGTTTGATCTTATTATTATTATTATTATGTTGTTGTATCTAGAGGAATTGACAATTAGTCCAGTCTCATACACGTGTGACATGGGGTCGATTCCAACAACTACCACTATAACCTCTAGGTGAACCATGTTGCCCCCACCACGTGACCCATGGATAAACTCAAGGGGATTTGAACTTGGAACCTCTTGGAACATAATAGCTCATCTTCACGATCATCACCAATTGAGTTGCCCTTGGTGGAGTTGGGGGGTCACTTAAAATCTTTTATTAAAAAAAAGGTAAAGAATATATGTTTTGAAAACATATAGTATGCAAACAATTATATGCAATTATGAAAATAAAGTTTCACCATTTTAATTAAAAAAAAATGTATATGATTGGGATTGGATCACTATATTATTTTCATCCATCTCAGTGTATTCAAAGTGGAAAACCTAGAAGAATCAATGTACAAGGCCATGTTTTATTGGCAAGTCCTAGTATGGAGAATTGGGTGTAGAAATTTTATATGTTGTATCCCCAACCCAGTGTCAAGTTTTTGAATGAGGTTTAATGCCCAAACCCAACATAACATAAGCTGATATAAATGTTAACTTTGCATTTAACTCAAAACATAAGACTACTCTACTCTTTAGACATTATCAATTGATACAAGAAATTAAATGCAAGTACATAATAATAAAATGGACACTTATTTCTGGTCCAATGTCCCTCGAAAAACCCACAAGGGGAAAACCAGTCTTCAAAGATGATTTAATTACTTCTAAAGTAAATAATTACACAACAGAAATAAAGCAAACCTATCTCCCTTTGCTTGTTGATGTCATTGCCTAGGTTTACAAAGAAATTTGTGCCCCACACAGTCATGTAAATCAACATGAGATTTGCCTCAAATTATGTGCATAAACCCCATTGAAAATGCCTCAAATTTTGTGCCAAAAACAACATAAATATTCCTTGAAATTTTGTTCCTCAACTCTTACCAAAATTGCGTTGAAAATCCCACTGAAGGAGCCTCAGAATCTATGTTGATAGGCACATAATTCTTTTGTTGTAGGTGACCTCAAAATTTGCCAAGATTCCTCGGTTTTGTGACCTTTGACAACTGAGAGTGCCCTCGAATTTTAGCTCAAACAAACCCCTGAAGCAACCACCAAAATTATACACATAATCTGATTTCTCCGCCTAGAAAATCATGTTGTTGATCGGAATTGGATCATTATATTTTTTTCATCTATCTTGATGCATTTGGAGTGGAAAAAGTGGAGGAATCAGCTCACAGGGCCATTTTTATTGGCGCAGGACCTAGTTTGGTGAAATGGGGTTTGAAACCTTCCGGGAGTGTTTTGAGGCATCAAATGATGTTTTTTGAGGGTAAAACTTTAGCTCTTTAGCCTGCACCTTTTCATGCTATTCTACACACAGAGACCTTTCAAACACTGCAAGAAGTGCGCCAATCGGAGTCCATATGCAAAAGTTATGCCACTCAGAAGTTGACCTTCTTGTTTTCACACCTGTAGTTTGAGAGGATGTCGCGTTAGCCCCCATTATTCATGGAAAAGGGGATAACCACATGTTTTTGATGTAAAAGGCTCTAAAAGAGTCAATTTTGTAACACTAGTTAAGAGTTGATGTATTCAAAATTAACCACTAGTAGCCTATCAGGCTTTGTTATAACCGAACCACTAAGAGGAAGAGGCATTCCATTCTTTTGAGAGAATTTTGTTCCACATCTGAGCAAAGATAGTCAAGAGAGATAGGATGTAGAGCACACAGAGAATATCTGTACACTTTAGCAACCCGCAGGCCACAAACATTCCTTCTTTGTACTTGAAACCATATTTCCAGACAAAGAAAGAGAGCGAACCAACCTCACCTTCCAGCTGGGTTTTCTCTCGAAAGAGTTTCCCAGAGAGCATATCTTGTGTCTTGTGTGTGGGTGTGCGCTTAATTTTTTGTTCTCTACTTTTATATATAATTCCATTCGCATGCATGCATTAATTACAGTGAAATCCACAGATCTTAAAGTTTAATAAACTGTAATAGTGTAGAATTTTAAGAGTTTTAATATAATATTATTAGATATGTTGTGACGAACTATCCAGTGGAATATCCACAGTAGTTTACAGATCATTTGGTATCAAAGCAGGTTTCTTTGGGTATTTTGTGGAGATTGTAGGGATCTAGATCAACCGGACCAAAAATCGTAAAACCCTAATCATGGTTGACGAATCTGTGAACAAACCTCGTGATCCTGAGGAGGTGAGGTTTTCACCACTTGAACAACAAGTTTCAGATATAAACCAAAACGTAAACCTCCTCATGGCCGCTCTAAGCAATAAGATGGGGATATTTGTAGGAGATGGAGGTTCAGATGGAGAGGATAAATCAGAAGGGGGATCGGGAGATCGGGAAGACACGTAGAACCAACCAAAGAAAGAACCTGTAAAAGATCAACCTAGTTCGAGTGTAGTGAATCAATCCCTGTTTAAAATGAACACAAAATTCGATATCAAGTCGTACCATGGAAATATCGATGCAATGGACATAAACCATTGTTTGCAAAACCTGGAAGTTTATTTCAGCGTCCATTAGATCGAGGAAGGGCAAAAGGTCTCATTCACCTGGTTCAAATTAGAGGGCCATGCACTGACTTGGAGGGAGAGCCACACATGATCCCTGAGGTTGGAGGAGAACCTCCCGTGACTAAGTGGGAAGATTTCAAAACCCTCATTAAGTCATATTTTATCCCATTGGGTACGTGAAGGACTAGTGGATCTGGTGGTATTACTTCAAGAAAAAGTCGGGCCAAAGCATGCATGAGTACACCACAAAAATTAGAAAGATGGTTGTAATGTTGGGTATCTCTCCAAAGAAATCAATGTACTCCTCATGTATTTGGGGGGCCTGCATCGCCATCTACATGAGCAAGTGATGTTGTTCAAGCCCAAATCAGTGGATGAGGCTTGTGTACAGAGATAGTACCTAAAGAACATAGGCCTGAAAAGAGCGCAATCAAGTGGATCAAAGAAGAAGGAGCAATAATAAGCTTATAAGGAGGGGAATAAGAAGCAAAAGGGGGAAAATATAAAAAGACGACAGCCACAACACACCATTGCAAAGATCCTAACAACCACTGCAACGTTGATGGTCATACAGAGGAGAAGTGTTGGAAGTTTCATATAGAACAAAATAAGAACAATAAGAAATATAATAAGAAGAATAATCTCATGGTCACTGATTCGAACAACAAAGTTGAAAGCAACTTGGACGTAGATGAGAAGATCGTTTGTACATGTGTGGAAAAGGAGGTGAATCTTAGTAGCCTTCAACAACAAGAAGAGAAAGAATGACCAAACTCTTCCATATAAAGATACAGGTCAAGAAGACAAAGATCGATGCTTTGTTTGACTCAGGATCACAAGCGAATCTCATTGCAACAGAGCTGGTCAAGAAGTTTTTGTTGGAAGTAGATAATGGGTGATAACCGTGGTTTGTGGTTAATTCCCATCCTGATGTTCATCTCCATAAACACCCATAATATTTTACTATCACGGATACGGTGCGTGTCTTTAGTAGCCCACAACGAAGTGTCCTTCGCAGCCTCCAGGATATCCCTTGTAATTGTGGGGAACTGACTGTCCTCAGGCAATTCCCCAGCCACCAACACTATGGACAACAGAAGCCATGCATAGTGGAAGGTTTTCCCTTGTTCCTATGCCTCACAACATTTCTCCAGGAACTCCTTGCACAAGAATTCGGACCAGTTAAACTAGACCCCCTTTGCGCATTGTTCAGCAAGTGCAACCACCTGCGCGAGCACCTCATCCGCATGACACTTTTGCATTACCTTACCTGCCAGTATCTGAGCTGCAACTATGACTTCCTTGTTGTTGATACTATAGATTGTGTAGCCCCTCTTTCTCTTCTCCAGCTTGTATTTCTTTTTCATGGCCTCCGTAATGACCAAATCACTGCTTTTACCCTCCGAAATGTCTGCGGGGTCTTCTCCTTTACACAAGAGTCGGGTAATTCGATGGATCAAGTGGTCTGTGATGGGCACGGGCTCCTCTAACCACAAACACCGATCATGCACGAGGCAGAGTAGCTGTCTGATGACGAAGATAGTTACTGGGGCGCGATGGTAATGCATCACCCAAAGTAGGTTTAACAACCCTGCCTTTTTGACCCCACGCAACCATTTGTGCGGCTCCAACTCTATAACTCCCGCCGTGGTGTGTGTTCTTTGGCTTCATGAGGTGCATGGTCACCAAGTGAGGGAATTTCTCATGGTTAGCGAGATCCCAGACTTCAAACTTTAAGCTTGGCACCCTTCCCAAGTGCGCTCCTTCAAAAATGATATCATTAGGTAATAGTGGAGTTTGCAGAGGGTTTTTACTGTCGTCCAGATCCTTGTGCACCTTTGCCTTCCCCTTCTGTAGAGGGACATATGTGGGAAGCTTGGTTAGAGGGATTGTGCCCTTGGTTTCTTCCTCCATGCCCTCGTCCTCGTCCTCTTCTAGTCTTCTTCCACCTCATCCGTTTCCAAGTTAACCACTTTCCCTTTTCCTCCATTGTTAATCTAGTTCACAGCGGGTTTCTAGGGGACACATGCACCAGAATCATGGGTTGTTTATCTTTCTTCGGTCTCGACGTGCGTGGTGATTTACGGATTTCTGCAACAGTCCCGATGCTCTCAGGGGCATCTTCGATGGTCATGGCTTATGCGGCTTCTTCGGAGGTCATTTCTGTGATTTCCCTGGCTTCTTCAGACGTTGCCATCTTGTTCATCCAAAAATCTCTCAACTGTTCAATCAAGTGCTCAAACAATGCTCTGCACAAGGAAAATAGGTCTCGGTTCAAAATACTTGGGGCACACAACAACTCAGTTCTCAAATGACCAAGTGTTGTGTGTTGGACAATCCTTTGTAATTTGTAGCACCTTTTGAATTTGAATTCGACTGTTCCCCCCAAATCCGGTCCATTAATGCTCCCTTGGCAGTAGATCTTTCCAAATCTTGCCCATAAAACTCACCTTAAATGCCTGTCACCTGTTCCATTTGGTCTCAAACCAAGCATCACATCGTGAATAGTGACTATAATGGTCACTTTCCAGCCGAACCGCGCGGCAGTGTAGCTACCCTTGCACTGTCGTGGGCCTTGTGACACTTCTCTCATGTGCGCAACCCCGACATCGCACAACTCTCGGGCATAGTAGTTTATAGTCCCGCGCCTCCTTTCAACTACCTGGAGCGCTAAGACTATGCTTCCTACGACTAGTTAGGTGGCCATGCCACTTGTATAGGGTTTCAACAGGCCATCCATCACTTTTCCTGGAAAAAATCCACCTTTTATTTTTATTGGCCGCGCCGCGCACTTTACCATCTGCATCGTGCCACCATGGGTGATCTCTCTAGTAAAATACAGTCCCATCCAAGGCATCAAGCTAATCAACTCTCGGCGATAGTCCCCAAATTTGTTAACGTAATTGTGTACACCTTGTTTTATCACCCTGGTTTTCTTATCGAGAAAATCCTTCTTTATTTCTTCCTCAAGCTTCTTGACTTCCACTTCCACCAGAGCGCTTTTATCCCTTAACTGCATTATTTCTTTCATGAGTTCTTGGAGCCTAAAATCACCCTGTCGGTCTTCTTCCTTATGTCCCAAGCGTTCTTCTTTGTTAAGCTACGCGATCCCTTCTTCCAAGGCTCCACGAACTGTCATATCTACCATCTCTGCTATGCGCAGACTAGGCATATTATACTTTATTGGGACTACATCATTTGCTCCATAGGCTAGCCTAGAAGGTGTATGTCCCATTAGTTTCTTGCATGTTGTCCTATAAGCCCACAAAACTGCTGGTACGCGCAGGTCCCAGTCACTTCGTTGCACCTTATATACCATGTTCAGTGCTTGACGTACTTTGTTAAATGCTTCTGCATGGGTAACCTTCTGTGCACTCATTTTTTTCACCCTCTCTCGTTCCAACCCGAGGGACAGTTCGCGCAGTTGCCTCCCTAACACATGCTTATTGACCATGTTTCCCAATGCGAATTCCATGTGCATCTGTGCATGTTGTTTACCATATGCCTATACCCACTTGGACAGATGCACACACAAACCATCCCGTACATTGTATTTATCTGTTAGTCATGTCTGAGGCTTCTCAAAATGCATGCACATCATTCTTCTGCATTTTGCGCCAGTCCTCAAAGCTTGCTTGGTGCGTACCCCACCATCTCACGAGCATAGCGCGCAGTACACACTTCAAAGTCGCGAAATGTTGTTGTTCTGGCACCTCCCTTTCAAATTTGTTCAAGAAAAAATCTACCTTGCTTAACCCATCATACATAGGCAAATCCCTTACTTTCATCGATATGCAGCGCATCGATCTTGTTATCATGTTACAGTTCAGCGTGGTTACCTCGTGTAACCGGTTCTTCCATCGCTTTATTTCTTCGTCTGAATCTGACATACATGAGCTTTCACGCTCCCATGAGATTCGTCCATCCGCGGTGGGATTTACCCAGTCTTGCTCTCGTGTGGTTATCTTGAAGGTGCAGCCCGAGTCATCATCGCTTTCATAGTCGTGCACTGGCTCAGTGTGGCGCGATCCCTCAACAAGGTCTAAAGGTATCACTATGCATAGAGACTTCTTCTCAAAAATCATCTTGCGCTTTTTTAGGTTAATCACCCCATTCATATTAGTGGTCTAATCAATTCCTAAGAGCATGGGGTAGGGATTGTTATCATCCACAATCTCTATCACCTCAAAGTCGGCTAGTGCGCTCGCTCCTTCAATATCCACTGTGATTCCCTGCAATATTCCGAGGGGTATTATCTTTTGTTGGTTCGCCATGTGCATCTGAATAGGAGACCACTGCAGTGTAGGCCTCCCCATGTGCTCCCATGTCTGCTTTGGTAGAACGTTCGCGTCCAATCCTAGATCCATAATTGCTTGGTCCATCTCATATTCGCTAATCTACACAGTTAGCCTCAGTTCTCTTCATGTTCTTTCCTTGTGTTTTCCAATCTTCTGGACCACGCGTGGTTTTCCTGGCGTAGTTCCAGTGCATCTGTTAATGAGTTTCTGTAGTCCCTTTACCCCTTACTGTCGCGCAGTAACTTCATACATGTTTCTTGGAACGTCGTAAGCACATATGGGTCCATTTCTGGCTTCGATCTATCTTTATTTCCTGAAGTGGAGGCATTAGCAAAGCTCTTCCTAGCTTCTATGAAGGTTTCCTTGGCGTGCTCCAAATCAAACTTTGTTTCTTTCGTCAGAGCCTTGTGAACCCAAGTACTATCTTCATGTTGCTTGCCTTTATCCTCTCCTACCGTAATCCCACTTCGGAGCACAATGTTTACATTTGGATCTTCCTCGCACGACTCAGACCTCATCATTTGCAGTTTATGAGTCAGGGGAGGTTAGAGCGCTCCCTTATCACGTAGCCTAGCTATTGGCGTGGGACAATCCTCCGTCTCATGATCAAACAAGGTACAATACATACATGATGGAAGCGTTGGATTTGTACAATCATGGGCATAATGTCCTGGCCCTCCGCAATTGTAGCATATCAACTGTCTACGACCTCTCCCAGGTCCTTCTCCACCTCGGCCTCGTCCACGCCCCTAGAATTTGGCCCGTGCCCTGGTCTAGGGGTCGTGTTTTGGCCTGAACCCTGTAGGTAGGAGTTCTATCCATCATTAGTTCATAACTTCTACAGGTGCGCTCATCATGTCCCACTGATCTACATAAATTATAGAACAACTGTTGCGAATTCTGCTTGTGCTTCTGCAACAGATGACAGTTGTTTGTAACATGCTTTCCTCCTATTTTACAAATCGCGCACCACAAAGAAGGTGCTGCACTCGGTCCTGCTTGCACTTCTGGTCTTACTGGCATCAGTCCTCCTCCTATGAGATAATTCACGAATACTGGGCAGTGGTCCTTGTCATGTCCTTGAGCCTTACATTTTATGCACCACACTTATTCACGCACTTCTGGTTGAACTGTCCTGTCCTGTTTCACACTCTGCATCTCAAGGCATAGGTTCTTCAACTACGTGTGGATCTGTTGAACTCCCAGGTTATGATCCTGTATGGGGGTCTCATGCAGCCTCATCGCGGTCTCTAAGTCTTTGGCCTGAGTTGTCAACCTTTGTTGCGACAACGCGTTCCTCAAATGTAGCGATAGTGATGCTACAAACCATTCGCGGTGCTGTCCATTTGTCAAGGTCATATTAGCTTCACGAATCGTGCACTTCAGCCTTTGATCCAAGTCCCAAGGAGTCTCATTTGGTAGCGTTGTAATTTCTTTGAACCCAATGATTGACTGCGCTTTTGACTCCGGTCTGCTAAACTCCCTAGTTAGCGAAGCTTGGAAAGCCGTAATTCCCACATTCGGGTGATCACTAGAGTGCTTAATGTACCAGGTCAACGCGTATCCTGCAGAGCGTTAACCAACGTTTCTTTCTTGATATTATCATCTGTCACTCCCTGAGCTTCCCATACAACTTTTACCACGAACCAAAACTGGTCCGGATCTTCATTTCCCACTCCTTTGAACACAGGAAACTTATCGAGCTCGCCATATTAAAACACGAGGGTGGCAGAGGTGGTACGGGTGAAGATGGGGGTGAAGGCGGTGAAGTTCGTGGTGGTGTGGGTGGGGTGGTATGCGCGGGATCCTTTGCCTAATCAAAGTGATCACACTTCTTGGTGAGACCTTCACGAGCTCTTCCTCGTCCCCTCACGGAGGTGAAATCAAGGGGCTAGTTTCTAGTTCTGCACTACCTTCATTTCTGTAAATTCTCCCATTTCGCGTAGCCTCGAACATCAATGTATGCGCATAATCCACTTTTCACATAGTAGCATTTTAATCCAAGTGTTCAGAGACTTAACGTACTTACCTCGTGGTCCTTTGAGAAAGCGTCGATCAGCCTCGTTGTAGCTTATCGTAGTGTCTACTGCGAAATCAGTAATGAATCCTCCTATAATCTGATAAAGACAGTGATCAACAACGCACGCGTTCTTATCCTCCGATGCTTCCAATTTGTGCACTAACTCTGGGGTCCACACAATAGGATTGTCGAGCTTGCATATTCCTTGGCTATCTGTTAGCTTCATGATCCACTTGTATAGTTCAGTAGGGAAGGATGTGAAAAAAATTTCATGGGTCTTTGTGTATAGGTAGCAGTCTAACCACTCTTCTTTTCTTAGTCACGGATTCTTGTTCTCCTGCGTTGCGAACTCGTGGATTCTCCTATCCACCCAACCTTCAATTTCCTTCTTAGTTGGACTCGAATGATACAACATCAGACATCTCTATGTAGATTTTGGTCTCGACAACAGAACTATTTGTTGGCTTGATGGGGCTTGACCCAGGTTTGGAGTTATTTAGCCAAACAAATCTCTGTACTACTGGCCCTTTCAGCAACAACCCGTGAAGCACGGATTGAGGTCTCACTCGAAGCAATACGGGGGGGATGCTGGAACCAGGTTTCCGCACCCTTGAGATGTCTGAGGGGTCGATTTAGTCCAACTGTGAATACCTTCGCGTAGGTTACTTCGTGCACTTTCCTGACCTGCGAGGCCTTCACGCCCTGTTGTATTCGCCTTCGCGCGACCCTAACTAGGGGTTGTGGAGTTTTCACACTGCGAGAGCAACGATCTGCGCTATTTCCCCAAGTTACACTGCGGATCTTACTTATCTTCTTATAATAGTTAGTTTCTTCGTGTAAACAGATACTTTATCTTATATTCACTTATTCAACATATTCATATAAGTTCGTGCAACAAATAAACAGTAACCTTACAATTCATGCCCAATATACTTCAAATCATAAAACAGGAAACAATACAAAAATAATGTAAAACTTCTCTTTACTATTGCTTCAATCGGTTACAGACTCAACCTACCCTGCACACTCAGCTGCAAGGGTCCGCGCACTCAACTGTGGACTACTAGGCCTCTGCACACTCAGCTGCAGATTCTTCTCCTACTCTACAACCCAACGACTCACCCTATACTTAGATCAAACTCAATTCGTTGTCATTAATCTATTTCATTGATTCTTCCTCCCTTTATAGCTTAGAGCCTCGCTCTATTTATACAATCCCATGGTTCGCGGACTATGGATAGATCTCTCAAGCCGACATTACATTACAAAAATGAGGGCGGACAACCCTCTGACTCTTTTACAATCTTCGCGCTCTACACCCACACATCGCGGAGTCTTTACATTAGACTTAGTTAAAACTTGGGCTCTAAGCCCCAAAACTTGCCTTGGGGGATCCCGTGCCCAACAAACATTTAAATATTTTCATTTTTGCACATCCCATCTCTTTTTTATAAAACTTGAATGAATAAAATATTAATCTTTACATTTTCGTATGTCTAATATTTCATAATTATGATTATTATATATCAACAAAACTTTGAAGGAATTGAATTGAATTCAGTTTTGAATTCTTTATCTTTTAATATGAGTTGGGAATTCTCATATAAAGGGAAATTGACTTCAATTTTTTTTTTCTTGGTTGTTTTTTTTTTTAATCCGTGTGTCTAGTCTCTAGGTGAACCCATGTGCACCCTATGGATGAATCACAAAGCTTTCAGTGGAGATTTGAATTTGAACCGCACACTTCACAAAGGCATCATATCACAGTGATCACCAATTGCACTCCATGGATGGATCACAAAACTTTCACGGGAGATTTGAATTTGAACCACACACTTCACAAAGACATCATATCACGGTGATCATCAATTGAACTACCCCTTAAGACTTTATTATTTATAAATTAAAAAACAAATATTATTATATTTACAGTTTTGAATTTCTAAATATCTTTTTTTATAAATTGAATGACTAGCATATTAACATCTACATTTTAATATTTTCATGAATATTATTTATCAATATCAATTATTTATTTTAAAGATATTAGAAACAAAAATGCATATTTTATGCTTAATTAATGCTCCACCATACTCTTAGTTACCATAAAAACAAGGTCTGAGTTATACGTGAATATAAGTTTCAATACATTCAGGTGTGAGTTATACGTGAATATAAGTTTCCATACATTCATTCGCTAATTTACACTATATCATGAAACTTAGTAGCACAATTTACAATTTACATTTATAATATTTCATTTTTAAAATTTATTGATATTATTCTATAAATCAAAAAGAGGGATTATTATATAGATTGGTATTGAATTTTTTTAATATTTTGCATGATGTATTAGCATTTCATAATTTCTTTATTAAAACCACATATGCATAAATATATAGGGTACAACATTATTATTTTATTTTGTTTGTTTTTGAAATTGCTATATGCCATTTCCATTTTGAATATGGAAGGAAGGAATTTAATTCAAGTGTGCATTTTTTATCTTTTAAAATTAGAATTTAGAGTTTTAAGTTAAGGGAAAAATGACTTGAAACCTTCTTTAAAAATAAATTAAAGGATAAACATTTTAATATTTACATTTTTGCATTTCTAAGATTTTCTTATAAACTGAATGAGTTAACATGTTGTAGTTTTTTGAATACTCAACTTTTTCATGAATATTATCTATTGATATTAATCCAAAAGAATTAAATTATTGATTTTTTTTTTTTTCAATCACTATTGAAACTCTCACATAGAGGGGCATTAGAGACAAAATTGCATTCTTTATTCTTAATTAATACTTCATCATACTTTTTATTATGATCAAAACAAATACTTTGACCTTAATTAGGATATCTAATTCTTTGAGTTATAGATAGGTATAAACCAATACATCCATTCTCTAATTTACACCATATCATGGATCTAACAAATTTTATAGCTCAATGCAAGGAATTTCCTTCAACATTTGTGATATTTCATCTTTAAGATTATTAATATTATTGTTTAAATCAATGAGTGAGATTCCCTCCCCCAACACACACAATGTGCAACATTGTACTTTTTTTTTTGTTTTTTCAAGTGTCATAGGTTATTTCCATGTCAAATCTCAAAGGAATTGAATTGAATTAAATTAAATTTTGAGAGAATTGAATTTTGCAATTTTTATTTCTCTAAATATGAGTTGGGATCTATAAATATTATATATTAATACCATCCGAGGGAATTAAATTCAATTGAATTTTCCATAGTTTTCCTTTAAATCTTAATCAGGATGAAGCTCTCACATAAATTAAGACAAAAATCCATACGCTATAATTAATTAATACTCCCTCATACTTTTCATTACAATCAAAACAAATATGTTATCCTTAATTAATACATCTAATGCTTATTAGACAAATTTTCTGTCTAAAAGTGACAATGAAACTTTCACACACATAATATGTAAACCAATAAAAATCTTTTAAATTTAAAAAGAGGTGCATGTAAATATTTTGGAGGGAATTTTTCTATTTTTTTAATTGTATTTTTTGCTTATCTCTTTATAGGTTTACTCAAATTTCAAGTGTAGATACTCATTGGATACGGAATTAAATTCCACATCAAACAAATACCCATTATGCATACTTCTAAGAAGACCCACATTGATAAAAATTTAAGATACATTAAATAAACATGTCAACGAGTACCCATTATGCATACTTCTCAGTAGATCCACATTGATAAAAATTGAAGATAAATTAAAAAAAAAGTGTATTTCTAAGTAGACCCACATTGATAAAAAAATGAAGATACATTAAAAAAGTGTGTTGAACACGTTTTTTAATGTATCTTCAATTTTTATCAATGCAGGTCTTCTCATAAATATGCATAATGGGTACTCATTGGACGTAAAATTTAATTCTCTATCCAATGAATGTCTACACTTGAAATTTGAGTAAACATATAAAGAGATAAGCCAAAAATACAATTAAAATATGTAACTTTCTTCTTTTCTTTCCAAAATTTATAATTTTTATTTTATAATTTTATTACTTTTACTTAAAATGTCACTTTTAAACCGCAATTTCCTCTAATGTTTAGTTACTGGTGGGTATAAACCAATACATCCATTCTCTAATTAAACCATATCATGAAACTGAACAGCACCATTTAAAAAAAGGTAAATGTAAACAAAGTTTTTAAAGATGTTAAGAACTTTCTTCAACAATTGTAATATTTCATCTTTAAAACTTATTGATGTTATTGTTCAAATTAATGAGTGGAAATTATTATTTGAAATTTAGAGTTCAAATTGGATTGGTATTAGATTTCTTTCATAATTTGCATCATGCATTAACATTTCATAATTTCTTCATTATAAACATACACGCACAAACACATACAGTGTAACATTGCATATCTTGTGTTGGTTTTTGAAGTGTCATATGTCATTTCCATATTGAATAGGGAAGGAATTACAAATCTTCATTATGTTGAGCATCATACCATATAAATGTTTTATCTCTCTCTCATATCAATTCAAATATATATATATATAGACATCAAAAAAAATTATTGGATTGTAAAATATAAAGCCATATATAATATATATATATAAATATAAATATATATATATATATTTTTAATTGTCACTTATATAAAAAAAATTAAATCATTTTTCAAAGATTAAAATTGCGTATATTCCAACCACTTAAAATGTTTGATCTTATTATTATTATTATTATGTTGTTGTATCTAGAGGAATTGACAATTAGTCCAGTCTCATACACGTGTGACATGGGGTCAATTCCAACAACTACCACTATAACCTCTAGGTGAACCATGTTGCCCCCACCACGTGACCCATGGATAAACTCAAGGGGATTTGAACTTGGAACCTCTTGGAACATAATAGCTCATCTTCACGATCATCACCAATTGAGTTGCCCTTGGTGGAGTTGGGGGGTCACTTAAAATCTTTTATTAAAAAAAAGGTAAAGAATATATGTTTTGAAAACATATAGTATGCAAACAATTATATGCAATTATGAAAATAAAGTTTCACCATTTTAATTAAAAAAAAATGTATATGATTGGGATTGGATCACTATATTATTTTCATCCATCTCAGTGTATTCAAAGTGGAAAACCTAGAAGAATCAATGTACAAGGCCATGTTTTATTGGCAAGTCCTAGTATGGAGAATTGGGTGTAGAAATTTTATATGTTGTATCCCCAACCCAGTGTCAAGTTTTTGAATGAGGTTTAATGCCCAAACCCAACATAACATAAGCTGATATAAATGTTAACTTTGCATTTAACTCAAAACATAAGACTACTCTACTCTTTAGACATTATCAATTGATACAAGAAATTAAATGCAAGTACATAATAATAAAATGGACACTTATTTCTGGTCCAATGTCCCTCAAAAAACCCACAAGGGGAAAACCAGTCTTCAAAGATGATTTAATTACTTCTAAAGTAAATAATTACACAACAGAAATAAAGCAAACCTATCTCCCTTTGCTTGTTGATGTCATTGCCTAGGTTTACAAAGAAATTTGTGCCCCACACAGTCACGTAAATCAACATGAGATTTGCCTCAAATTATGTGCATAAACCCCATTGAAAATGCCTCAAATTTTGTGCCAAAAACAACATAAATATTCCTTGAAATTTTGTTCCTCAACTCTTACCAAAATTGCGTTGAAAATCCCACTGAAGGAGCCTCAGAATCTATGTTGATAGGCACATAATTCTTTTGTTGTAGGTGACCTCAAAATTTGCCAAGATTCCTCCTTGGTTTTGTGACCTCTGACAACTGAGAGTGCCCTCGAATTTTAGCTCAAACAAACCCCTGAAGCAACCACCAAAATTATACACATAATCTGATTTCTCCGCCTAGAAAATCATGTTGTTGATCGGAATTGGATCATTATATTTTTTTCATCTATCTTGATGCATTTGGAGTGGAAAAAGTGGAGGAATCAGCTCACAGGGCCATTTTTATTGGCGCATGACCTAGTTTGGTGAAATGGGGTTTGAAACCTTCCGGGAGTGTTTTGAGGCATCAAATGATGTTTTTTGAGGGTAAAACTTTAGCTCTTTAGCCTGCACCTTTTCATGCTATTCTACACACAGAGACCTTTCAAACACTGCAAGAAGTGCGCCAATCAGAGTCCATATGCAAAAGTTATGCCACTCAGAAGTTGACCTTCTTGTTTTCACACTTGTAGTTTGAGAGGATGTCGCGTTAGCCCCCATTATTCATGGAAAAGGGGATAACCACATGTTTTTGATGTAAAAGGCTCTAAAAGAGTCAATTTTGTAACACTAGTTAAGAGTTGATGTATTCAAAATTAACCACTAGTAGCCTATCAGGTTTTGTTATAACCGAACTACTAAGAGGAAGAGGCATTCCATTCTTTTGAGAGAATTTTGTTCCACATCTGAGCAAAGATAGTCAAGAGAGATAGGATGTAGAGCACACAGAGAATATCTGTACACTTTAGCAACCCGCAGGCCACAAACATTCCTTCTTTGTACTTGAAACCATATTTCCAGACAAAGAAAGAGAGCGAACCAACCTCACCTTCCAGCTGGGTTTTCTCTCGAAAGAGTTTCCCAGAGAGCATATCTTGTGTCTTGTGTGTGGGTGTGCGCTTAATTTTTTGTTCTCTACTTTTATATATAATTCCATTCGCATGCATGCATTAATTACAGTGAAATCCACAGATCTTAAAGTTTAATAAACTGTAATAGTGTAGAATTTTAAGAGTTTTAATATAATATTATTAGATATGTTGTGACGAACTATCCAGTGGAATATCCACAGTAGTTTACAGATCATTTGGTATCAAAGCAGGTTTCTTTGGGTATTTTGTGGAGATTGTAGGGATCTAGATCAACCGGACCAAAAATCGTAAAACCCTAATCATGGTTGACGAATCTGTGAACAAACCTCGTGATCCTGAGGAGGTGAGGTTTTCACCGCTTGAACAACAAGTTTCAGATATAAACCAAAACGTAAACCTCCTCATGGCCGCTCTAAGCAATAAGATGGGGATATTTGTAGGAGATGGAGGTTCAGATGGAGAGGATAAATCAGAAGGGGGATCGGGAGATCGGGAAGACACGTAGAACCAACCAAAGAAAGAACCTGTAAAAGATCAACCTAGTTCGAGTGTAGTGAATCAATCCCTGTTTAAAATGAACACAAAATTCGATATCAAGTCGTACCATGGAAAGATCGATGCAATGGACACAAACCATTGTTTGCAAAACCTGGAAGTTTATTTCAGCGTCCATTAGATCGAGGAAGGGCAAAAGGTCTCATTCACCTGGTTCAAATTAGAGGGCCATGCGCTGACTTGGAGGGAGAGCCACACATGATCCCTAAGGTTGGAGGAGAACCTCCCGTGACTAAGTGGGAAGATTTCAAAACCCTCATTAAGTCATATTTTATCCCATTGGGTACGTGAAGGACTAGTGGATCTGGTGGTATTACTTCAAGAAAAAGTCGGGCCAAAGCATGCATGAGTACACCACAAAAATTAGAAAGATGGTTGTAATGTTGGGTATCTCTCCAAAGAAATTAATGTACTCCTCATGTATTTGGGGGGCCTGCATCGCCATCTACATGAGCAAGTGATGTTGTTCAAGCCCAAATCAGTGGACGAGGCTTGTGTACAGAGATAGTACCTAAAGAACATAGGCCTGAAAAGAGCGCAATCAAGTGGATCAAAGAAGAAGGAGCAATAATAAGTTTATAAGGAGGGGAATAAGAAGCAAAATTGGGAAAATATAAAAAGACGACAGCCACAACACACCATTGCAAAGATCCTAACAACCACTGCAACGTTGATGGTCATACAGAGGAGAAGTGTTGGAAGTTGCATTTAGAACAAAAGAAGAACAATAAGAAATATAATAAGAAGAATAATCTCATGGTCACTGATTCGAACAACAAAGTTGAAAGCAACTTGGACGTAGATGAGAAGATTGTTTGTACATGTGTGGAAAAGGAGGTGAATCTTAGTAGCCTTCAACAACAAGAAGAGAAAGAATGACCAAACTCTTCCATATAAAGATACAGGTCAAGAAGACAAAGATCGATGCTTTGTTTGACTCAGGATCACAAGCGAATCTCATTGCAACAGAGCTGGTCAAGAAGTTTTTGTTGGAAGTTCGTGATCATCCAAACCCATCCACCAGGATGGGTAAATAAGGATGCAAAGCTGAAGGTAACAAAATAGTGCAAAATTAGATTTGCTATCAGTGTTTATTTTATTGATGAAGTAGATCTGGATGTGGTTCCCATTGATGTATGTGGAGTCGAGTTTTGGGGGTCCATACATGTACATGCGATGCAATATTCACGAGGAGAGCTAAGTAGTATTGGCTTATCAAGGATGGAAAATCGTTCATCGTCAACGCAGACAAAGGCAAGTCAAAAATTTCACTAGTAAGTGCCAACCAAGCCAAGAAATTAATCAGTTCCAGCGAGAAGTATGTTTTATTGTTTTTAAGAGAAATTCAGTCTAAAGAGGAGTCAACAAGAGGAAAGACATCCCTTGAGGGGTGTAATAAGAAACAAAAACAACAATTGGAGGTGTTTTTACAGGTATACAAGGATGTTTTCAGAGAACCTAAAGGGTTACCACCAAAGAGAGAAATGGATCACAAGATCCAATTATTGCCAGACTCCCCATTGCCAAATATTGGGTTGTATAGGTGGTTTGTTATAGAAGCAAGTGAGGTGAAGAAACAATTGCAACAGTTGTTGGAATAGGGTGTAATTCGACTGAGTACATCACCATGTGGGTCACCCATCATCAGTGTGCCAAAGAAGGATGGGAATTGGTGGATGTGTATATATTACGAAGCGTTGTATAAAATCATGCTCAAGAACAGATACCCCCTGCCCAGGATAGACACTCTGCTAAGTATTTCACCAAGCTAAACTTGAAGTCTGGATATCACCAGGTTCAAGTCAAAGAAGAAGATACATGGAAGACCACCTTCAAAATCAAGCAAGGTTTGTATTAGTGGTTAGTTATGTCATTTGGCATATGTAATGCACCAACTACGTTTACGAGATTAATGAGTTATATACTGTGCTTGTTTATAGATTCATTTGTTATTGTCTATCTAGATGATATACTAGTATATAGTGCTGCATGGGAGGAACATATTTCACATTTGACGCAGGTGTTGGAAACATTAAAGAAGCACCAACTGCTAGCAAACCTCAAGAATTGTGAGTTTGTGCATCGGTCTTTGGTGTATCTCGGGTATGTGATTGGTGGAGGAGAGTTAAAGATAGATGCTTCCAAGATGGAGGCCATCATGAAATGGTCGATGCCTACTAATATTTCTGAGGTCAGGATTTTCATTGGGGTAGCACATTACCTAAGGAAATTCATAGCCTCATTTTCAGCTGTAGCAACACCGCTCCTGGCCATAACAAAAAGTGGCAAGAGTTTCTAGTGGGGAAAAGGTTAGCAGAAGGATTTTGAGGAGCTAAAGAAGAAGATCGGTCAAGCACTGGTTTTCGCATTACCAAACTTGCAGCGGCCCTTTGAAGTGGAGACAAATGCATGTGGGTATGTTATGCGAGTTGTCTTGATGCAAGGAGGAAGGCTCGTTTGCTACCATTTTGAAGTATTTAATGGGGCAGTTTTTAACCACCCTACCTACGATAAGGAGGTCTATGCCATGGTGCAAGATGTGAAGAATTGAAAGTACTATCTGATGGGAAAGGAGACAGTAATCCACACATATCACCAATTGTTACAGTAATTGTAGGCCCAAAGTAAGTTATAGAAGACCAAACATTACAAGTGGATGTGGTTTTTACATCAATCATTTGGTGATCAAGTATAAGAAGGGTAGCACAAATATGTTGGTCGATATGCTTTCAAGGCCACCCACATTGAATATTAAAACTTTGGGGACTCTTATGCACATGGAGCCAGTCACCCATGATGCATATAGATAGGCATGTTCAGAAGATGAGGACTTCAAGGAGGTGTATCAGTAGTTGAAAAGTCAGAGTCATGTGCATGATGGCAACAATACCGTTGACTACCATCTTCAGGATGCATTACTCTACAAACTGGATAAGCTATGTGTTCCTAAAGGTGAGTGTATGTAGCTGATTAGAGTGGCTCACACCTCCAAGGTTGCAGGGCACTTTGGTGTAGGGAAGACCATGGCTAAATTGAAGAGGTATATATATTGGCCCAAGATGCAAGATAAGGTATCTAAGTTCATAAGAGGATTCATCCTTTGTTGTACCACAAGCCTAGCAATATGAAACATGGTCTATATCATCCCTTACCTATACCTACTCGTCCTAGGGAAAGTATTTCCATGGAATTTGTGGGACGTTTAACAAAAACTAGGAAGGGACATGAATACTTGTTCGTGGTAGTTGACAGGGTCAGAAATATGTGTGTTCTAATGCCCTGTAAAAATACCATCAGTGGACAGGTTTGGGTGCACTTTGGGATACTATTGTAGCAGCGAAAACCACCCTCCAAAATTTTTCCTTAGCTTTGTTTTGGAGCCTCCTTACCAACCATCCTTAGGAGCATGTCTTGCACTATCCAAGTAAATATGCTTCAGTCGAGTTTCAGTGACTTACTAGCTTGTGTGTGACAACTTGTTTGCCTCCCACCCACAGGATGACATTCTGGAACTTGGTCAGTTTCTAGTTGTGATGTTCACCTGGAAAATTGCGCAATTCTGGAAGGAAGCCAACCTTCCCTCTGGAAATTGCGTAATCCATCTGGTTTTCCTGTTGCTCTCCAGAAATGAGGAGAATAGCTAAGCAACCTTCCCTCTATAAATTGCACATTGCAGCCCATCAATGGGTTTGCTCTAAAAAATTGCGCAATTCTGACTGACAGCCAAAGCTTTAGTATAGAGATTGCGCAATTCCTGAGGGACATGCAGACTTGCTCATCCCAGAAATTGCGCAAAAGTCATTCCCAGGATTGCAGACTGTTGCATGCTCTCCCAAGTTGACTAGTTCCATCCAGGACTGAGAAATCTTGATTTTCATGCATGAGTTGTTTTCCCTGAAAAAAGAAAAAAGCAAAAAAGAAAAAAGAATCCCTATATTTTAGGGATCCATTTTTAGCAGCTGGAGGTTACATGCAAAAGATATTATAGAAACCTCCCACCAAGTATCGTTTTTTCCTATATTTGTGGCATGTGCGTCATAAGCCTCGATCTTATCAAACTTATTTATTCGCCGTTATAGACCTCATTCCCCACACCGATCTTGGAGCTCTGACATCGCACATCGCATCTAGGAGCATTAGGCACATTCAGTTTAACTTTTTCTGGGTAAGTCCGCTTTCCATGTATTTTGTTGCTTTTCTGTGGTTTTTTGTATTTCGGTTTGTGTGAGTGTTGTTTACTTGGTTTCAATGAACGTCTGCTATCATTTTAATGCATGTTAGCTTGTAGAAGCATTGTTTCAAGCTTTTCATTGCATCTCACTTTTGTCGCATGAATGACATTATTTTTGTACTGATAGTCGCCGTTGCGACGACTCACTTCACACACATGCTTGTTTTCCCATTTTCTGAATCTTGTACTCATTGTTTGCATGCATAGTCATTCACTCTTATTTGCACTCAGCTTCAACATGCATTTCATGTTTTCAATTTCCCGTTGGCAGGTCTGGGTTGCCTTGGCCTGGACCTTGCCTTGCTCGGCTTGCAATGTGCATTACTGAGAGTGAAGGCTCTGCCTACCTCCAGAAATTGTGCAAATTTGTCCCAACACTGGCCTCCAAGATTTCTCTACACAATTTTGAGAGGCAGTGCCTTGCTAGACCCAGAAATTGCGCAAATGCAATTTGCTGGTTTGTAGTCATTGCTGAATGAAACTGCGCATTGTGCAGTTTTAGTGCTCAGCAGGCCAAGCTAGACTGTACATTTCACAGTTTTAGCAATCAATCATCCTGTTGACAGTCTAGAATGTGCTTTGCATGGTTTTGGCAGTAAGTCTCCGAGCCTCTCGATAAAAATTGAGCAATATTTCTAATTAGTCACCTAGGTGTGTTGCATGTCAGTGCTTAAGTTGCTTTTGATTTTAAACTGAAAAATTGTTTGCCATGAGTGTTGTTGTGTCTCCAAGTATCAAATATGTTCGTCTATCTCTCAATAGTACAGGTACAATGGCCTCGAAGAGAGTAGGATCAAAGGACACTGTGGAGACTGCAATTGGAGATGCAGTTGAGCAAGTGTCTATGAGCTTGCCTATCTATGAAGACACTAAGTTGTTCATAGACAAGGATATCAAGATGAAATGGTAGGAAATCAATGACACCTTTTCAGGTAAATTTGAGGAAAATCTGGAAGACCGCAGGGTCTATGTCAACATTCACAAGTTTGGCTTATACTGGATTATATGCAGATATCTCGTGTTTCCATGTGGTGGATCATGTATTGATCCAGAGACAATGGTGTTGAGAAGTGTCAGTGGAACACAACTTCCTACCTTTAAGGCGAAGGGCTTTCAGGAGATGTATCACTTGCCACAGCCGGTGATAACGATTGATACACCCTTCACGAGACCTAGTAGCAATGCAAACTCAAGAGGTATCTTGAAGAGCTGGGTGAAAGAGCCATCCAAGTTCAAGACAACACCCAACAAGGTTTAGAAGACAAATATACTACCGAAGGCATATAAGCTCTTGGTAATCTTTGCATGCCACTTATACGGCCAAGAGAGCACAGATACCTTCCCGCAGAGTTGGGTGATTGTGTTAGATCAACTGGCAAGCGAAGGAAGACCTTACAATTGGTTCGACATGTTGGCTCTTAGGTTGAAGGAACAGCTAACAGAAGCTCGGCATCCACCCAAGAGTCAGCAAGCGAAGATATACATGTCCACTTACATATTGGATGTAGTTTGTGCCCGTCAGTAGTTCCCAGGCATGGGTTGGGCATGGACACCTTCGAAAAGCTCTTTGCACACTTGTTGCAGGTTGTTCTCTGAATGCATCTTACATGTAGTTACCATACAATTATCAGACCACTTCGTCACCCCATTGTACAGGATGATATTTGAGTAGGATCAACCTTACATGTTGCAGGTAGCGATGGATGCATTGATCAACATATAAGATTGGTATGCCTCACCCCTTGGCACCTTCATCCGAATGTACAACAGAGAGAAGGCTCCACATGTTTTACCAAAGTTTTCCATGGATAAGCTCGTCATGCAAGAAGTGTCATATCAAATCTCGACAGGGTTGTTAGTTAGACTGCACAGGAAGAAGAAGGCCCCTTGGCTTGCTCTTCCTTTGCGTATCGGGTCGTATGAGATCTAGAATATCAAGAATGTTGAGGTTGAGATGGAGGAATTCAAAAGATTCACCCTCGGCACCAGAAGTTTCAATCCGTATGACCTGCATTGCTTAGTGAAGGACCATTGTGCGAGAGTGCAACATCCTTGGATCCACGGGGTGTGTCATGGACTTGAGGAAGACCATGGAGATACTGCTATCACTTCTCAAGGCTCAATGAGCTGGTCAACATAATTGTAGAATGGTTAGAAAAGCAGAAGGCAACAGAATATCAAAGAGTAGCATCATCAGCAACAACAAAGGGTATCATACCTGCACACGACAAAGGTAAGAGGAAGGTTGTTGAGAACGCAGAGGCAGAGCAAAATTGCAAGTTAAAAGCAGATCCACTTGTGTTGAAAGTAGATTTGGAGATTGAGGCTAAGAGGTGATGGCATGATAGAAGGATTGCGCAAAGGCAAAGAGAGAAAAAGAAGATGGAGGAAACCGAAAAGGAGTTGCAAGAGTTGAAGCGAGAACTCAGGGAAGAACAAGAGTTGCACAGAAGAGAGAAGGAAGAGCAACAGGAACAGGTACAGTAGGAGGCGAAGCATGCACAAATTGATGAAACTGCGTCGATATAGGTTATAAACTCATCCAAGGAGCCACTTTGACTACTCACCACCCTTGTTCCATATGCAAGGTGATAAACAACGTTATATACAACCTTTTCCCATTCTATGACCCCAAAAAAAACAACAACATCAACAAAAAATGCAAAGTGTTACACCTAGCAAGCGCCAAGTGGAAATCCTCCCTCTAAGATCCTCTCACTCCAAAACCCTCATGATATGGTGATTATTAATGTCATCCAATCATTTTTCAGACAAAATCATATTAACGTCCAATTCCCCACATACCTGCTCGTCCATGCATGCATCGAAGAAGGAAAACAAAATGTACAAAGGTTAGAACCGACCCTTCTTCATAGGTTCCCACCACACCCACTTTATTATACTGTCCAAAACACCACACAATATCCTAAATCTTAACCTAACTCCTTAGGCCATAATGTCTTTCAACTCTAACATTATGCACAAAACTAGACAATAGATACAAGATGGTAAAGAAATCCTTAAGTAAAAAAAACACAAAACAAAACCAAAAGAGCTATTAAACATACCTTCTATCATACCATTACCATGAAGTATTCGAAGGCCCTTCTCTTTGATATGTCCAAGCCTTTAATGCCATAGCATGATATTTTCTCCAGAGACCATTAGATTTTCTGCTCCACTTTCAGGAACCACAAAATTGTTGCACCCATCAATAACAGTGCTACCTTGAAGTTTGTACAGAGTTCCAATATGAACTCCCCGCATCAATTCCAGTGTTTCTCGAACCATCTTGCAAGTATCTTTCTTGAACATTGTTTTTACACCTACATCATCCAACTTGCTTACAAAAATCAAATTTCTGGCCAATGCAGGAATATGCAGAACACCCAAAAGTGTTCTAATCCTTCCACCTTGCAACTTCAACTTGATTTTTCTGCAACCAATGATTCTAGCCTTCCTGTCATCCCCTAAGAAGACATTACCACCATCATATTTCTCATACTCGCAGAACCACTCTCTATGGGGAGTAAAGTAAAAGGATGCACCTGAGTCAACCAACCATGCATCATCATCTACATGTGTATTTGAAGAAGAAGCCAAGTACACATCCCCACCTTCATCCGAGGTGGTTTTCGTCTCTGCAGAAGGAGCATCCTAAGATCTCTTTCCTTTCTTAGGAGCTTTAGATTTATAGTCCCTTTTTAAGTGCCCTTCCTTTCCGCATTTCCAGCACACCTTTATAGGTTTTCCTGGAGATTTAGATCTCCCTCTCGATGACTTATTTTTGTTTATATTCTGGTATCTTCCTCGCACAGACAAGGCATCACCATTCTGGCCCTCCATATTTTTCCATCTCATCTCCTTCGACAATAAGGATGAGACTATTTCATCAAACTACAAGGCAATTTCATTGATACCTATTACAACAGCCAGACTATCCCACGAATCTAGTAGAGAACACAAAAAATTGATGCACTTATCTTCATCTTAAATTTTAATATCAATAGATAATAACTAACTTACCATAGTATTAAATGTGTTCAGATGCTCTTAGATTGGTACAAATTCTGTAACTTGTCTGACAAAGCCTTCGACGAAGCTTCCCCTCATACATTCAACAATACTAAATATGAGACACATAATCATATTTTGCTCTTTTCCTTCCGATCCAACTTTTCCCAATATTCAGTTGACATTGTTGTTGGTTTAGTACCCGGATCTACTGTGATCCACTGATCTTTATCCACCAGCAAAGCCTCCATCATGAGTTTCCACAACTCAAAACTCTGACCATTAAATTTTTCGATCTCTCTCTTTCCACTGCTCGCCATCTTCTTTCACCACAAGAATCGATCCCACAGATCTCCAACTAAACAGGGTCTACCACAGGCCCGAGCAAAAACCCCTCAGCAGCAAAGGCGCCCCCTTGAAGCCAAAACAACTCTGATACCAAATGTAGGTTTTAACCATGGTTTTAGCTCTGAAACCTTCTTTTTTGGCCAACATGGTTTGAGAGGATGCCACATCAGCCCCTATTATTTATGGAAGAGTGGCTAACCATGTGAATACTATAGATTTTAGGCTTATGTGATTTGCATTTTGTATATTGATGTCTTCCGGAGTCATCGCATTCATGTTGTATTGTATTGACATTTCAAACCAACCTCTGTGATTCTTCATCAGGATCAGATGTGTGAACCACACATCAATACACATGATGAACCACAAAGGTTGGTTCGAAACATCGATACAATAAAGCATGAATGTGATGACTTCGGAAGACATCAATACACATGTGAATAATACGAAGAAGACTAAAGTTGTAACTATAATTAAAAGTTGAAAGAGTCAAACTTCAACACTAGTTGGCTATTGGGCTATGCTAAAACAAGGCTACTAGGAGAAAATGGGGCTCCATTCATTTCGATGGTATCATTTTCCATAGTAGAGAAGAAAAAATTAGGGGTAGGAGTGAGAGAGCATAATAAAGGGTTTTTAGTTCCTATAGTAGCCTATTAGGTCTTATGTCTCAAGTAACTCCACAAAGAGTTCCTTCTCCATTTGTACTTGTGATGAGCGCCAGTATTGCAGCAAGGATGCTGCAACTCCTAGGCTACCAACTTTATTTATCAACCCGGGGTTTGTACAAACTTGGAGGTGACAATGCTATATGCACAAGTAAGAGTGATGGTTTTGCTTGTTGTCACTATTCAGCTGGTGAGAGACCACTCTGGTTCCAAGCTAGACTTCTATGGAGTCAGAAGAAGCTTGATTCTTTAATGGAAGAAAGGTAAATCTACTCTAAGAAAGTTACTCTACTGCAATAATGGAGAAGGTCAACATGTAATGCTAAATCACACCATTCCCTAATTAACCATTAAAGAAGCTAAACTAGGCAGAAATGCTAAATCAACATGAAACAAATGCTACTATCTCAGTTGTAGAAGTAAGAAGCATCAAACAACACTAATGTGCAAGTAAAGAGACTGACTAAATTTGTTTTAGCTTTTTTGTCTTTTTATGCAAAATCAAGTATGCAACTAATTGTTTTTGTGGATGTGGCAGGTGAATTAAGGATGTTTGAGGATGGCTGGAAGGGTTATGAAATGGTTGGATGGTGTGGATGACCCTTGGGAGGATTTTGGTTACTTCCTAGAGGTTTTCCATCAATTCGGCCTCAAAATAGGCCATTTCAGGAAAACCTACAAGATGTATTAGAAACCTACCGGATGATCCTGTAGGAATTACAGGAAACCTACA
This sequence comes from Pinus taeda, assembly GCA_000404065.3. Classification (NCBI taxonomy): domain Eukaryota; kingdom Viridiplantae; phylum Streptophyta; class Pinopsida; order Pinales; family Pinaceae; genus Pinus; species Pinus taeda. Next base: position 136,939 of record APFE030025167.1, on the reverse strand, counting down.
GGATACAAACGAGAGAGAAATATGAGGTGTTAGAGGTGATGGGAGGCTTAGGAAAGGTGTGTGATGGGTGGAATGGAGTAGGAGAAGGTCTAGGATCATTCAAAAGTCAATATCGAAGATAATAGATGGCTAGATTCACTCAATGTGCTTTGGAGAATTTCTATGAAGAATGATGAAAAATGAGTGAAGGTGATGGTGAAAACAAGGGATGACTAAGGTGGATGAAGTGGAAGGTGGTTGATGGCTATGAAGTCGTAGTCTCCTCCTGAAGCACATGCTCTGCATAAAACATGTGTGTCTTCCAAAAAGCTATGCAACAAGATACATTTTCATAAACTAGAAAAACAGAATTAATGAATCAACTGCCTACAATATGCATGAAGAAAGTTACTGAAAGGAATGAAAGCATGAGTGAAATCTACTGCAGAAATGAAGATGAAAAAGATGACAATGAAATCTACCTTGCAAAACTAACCAAATACTAAATTAAAGACAACAAACTCCAAAGCTCATAAAAGAACTAGAAATATGTGTTTTTGGGGTTGCTTAAGGGTCCCTTCCTCAAGTCATGGCCCCAGAGGGAGGAAGTGAGGCCAAGACACCTGCTAACAACCTTGTGGTGATCCTATTAATCCTTGCTAACATGTTACTTGAAATAAGGCACAAATAGAAGCAAACTACTAAACAACAAATATAATCTACACTACTTGTAATGGAAATGCATCTAAGAAGAAAATTAACAATGAATCTATGAATCTACACTAAACATACATGTACAATAAAGAGGAGCCTTGGCTACTAGGGTTGGGCCTTAACCCAAGAGCTTCAGCCCTTTGAATTAACTCAGTGTTGGCTCAAAACAAAACTCATTCTTATTACCAAAACAACAAATTACATCAATAGAACTTTCACAAGTCTTGCAGCTCGAAAATAACTTAGAGTTTTACAATAAAAAATCTGAATCCTACTAAGGCCCTAAGTATCTCTACTTATACATCTGAAGTCCCCAACGAATTCCTTAAAGTTAGGGAGGCTCGTCTCCCAAACTCGAGATAAACTGGTGCCTTGTCTCTCACTTGCTCGACTGCCTTCTAGTCCTCATGATTTGGTTATTTTCACTCTGAGCTGATGTGATGAATGGAGGAATATTCGAATGGAGGAGTAGTAAATGAGGAGGATTTACCTCTTACAATCCCTCTCTCTTGTCCCATTCGAGTTTGGACCTTAGTCTTTGCCAAAATTCCTTGATTTTCTCCTTTAGTCCTGCATTCAATGCATATTAGTCCACAAAGCATAATATCCAACTGTAGCTCACCTCATAAACAAAATACAATAAAAAACATGTAATAGGTTATGAGAAAAGTTGGTTTGACTAAGCTAGGAGGTGAATTAAGGACCATATAATTACCCAATGATGAGGCTCATCATCACCCCCTACTGAAAGTGTTGCTCATCCTCTGAGCAACTTAATCAATATCCATATCCCTCATGGCTCTAGTGGCCTCTTTGACATCCCATGCTTCTTCTGTGGTCTCCTCTTCTTGCTCATAGAAGCCTGCTTTCTTTTCTACCTCCTCCCACTGCCTCTTCTCTTCTTCTTCCTTTCTCCCTTCTAGCATCCCTAAGAGTAGTGGTGTACTGAGTTTTAGGTCAATCTAATTGACCTTCAGCCTTTGCATAGATTACTTATACATAGGTGTCATGTTTAGTGCCTCTCTCAACCTTTGAGGAGAGCGATACTCTCTTATCTTTAAGCTATATGGTAGTGTGTTCCATCTCCTCAGGCAAGCATGTATGCTATCATCTCCTAGCAACCTAAACATGCCCCTCAAAATGTGAAATTGCTTGCTCTTGGGTAGCAAGATATCTAGGTGTCAGCTAAGGATCATTTGCAATCAAATTATGGGTACTGATGAGGGCCATGGGATTTGATTGTTCAACTTTGATAAGAAGAGGTTCAGTTTGCTCTCTTGCCAATATCATTTTCATCTTTGCAGCCTTTGACTCCTCATGGTTCATCCATGATGCCAAAGCCATTACTTGTAAATCTCCTAGCTTGGCATTAGGTTCCCATACATTCATGTATGTTAGTGCCATGTTGTGCAAATAAAACTCAACCATTTTGGCCTTATCTTCTAGTGTACTTTGATCATAAAGATCAATGAACTACCTGTAGTCCTGAAATGGCATGGTGCTTCTCTGTGCTAGTGTCTTAATATGAAATTATAGCCACTGTTCTTTGAGGTATAGAGCATAGGATTTAGTTGACATCCTACATTGGATTGCTTCCAAAGAGAGATTGGCCATAAATGCCAATTGATTCTCTCTTTCCTGCAGTTGTCCCCTCAACCATGCATTTTCTGTCTCTAGTTGATTTCTCATTATGGATTCTCTGTCCTTCAAGCCACTTAGCTCTCTGCCCATCTCCTTGAGTTTCTCTTCCATGTGCCCAATGTATTCCACCCCCTTTGATTTGACAATCTGCATCCATCGGTGAGTTCTGGCCCTATCCTTCTCAAGCTCGAAGAATAGTGGGATGGAAAATTTTTGAGGTATGACCCTTCCTCCTTTAATAAACCAGTAATAGGAGTCCATGTTAGGTTGGGGGCTGGGTTCTTTTGTCTCTGGGTCCTCTTATTTAGTTTATTTTTTCTCCCCTACCTTCCTTTATAATTTGAGTGCCTCCCATAGGTTCAAAAGAGTATCCTGTAGGACTGTTTGTGCTTCCTGGAGATTTTGCTGTGTATCCTATAGGATTGCCTTTCCCTTGGAGGAAGTTGATCTCGTAGTAGGCCTTCTCACATAGGTGATAGGGGACTTAGGGGAAGGAATTTTCTCCTTTTGTGTAGGGGAGTCTTCAATCACAATAGGAATTTTAGTTACTGCTTAGGGCTTCCCCTGTTTTATTCTTGTGCTTTTTCTTGTCCTAAAATATAATGGGGTCTGGTTCTATATTTTGCCTTTTTGCTTGAATGGGGTGGTAAGAGTAGTGAGGGCAGCTGTCGCCTCTCTCTTAGTGGCTTATAGAGACACCCTAGGTGACTCCTCCTTATTTTCTATCCCCTCTTTTCCATTACCTTCTTCCTCTATGTCCTTCCTGACTTCTTCGTCTTGTAGATCTTCATCATCTCTATCAGTTTCCTCCTTAACATCCTCATATGTTTCTTCATCATCCTCCTTCTCTTCTCCCTCTTCTTCTTCATATTCATCATGTTCTTCTGTGTCATCTCCTTATTCATCCATCTCATCCTCATCTCCTTCTGTATCTTCCTCTTCCTACTTTACTTCCTCTTCACTAACAGTAGGACTAGCATCATTGATCCAAGTAGATCTTCAGACAAAATGGCATGGAAAAGCTCAAAATTCAAAGTGGTAGAAAAGCAAGTATCTTGACATCAGATTGAAGTGCCCGTTGCCCTGATTCCAACAATGCGAATGACACTCCAATCCAAGTCTAGATGATGAAGTTATCACCAAAAGTCTCTGCCTTTTTTCCTTTGAAAAAGGAGGCATTTCTTCAAAAAATAGGCTTAAAGCCTTAAAAGTGAAAATCGCAATTGAAGGAGTCAAAAGGGAAGACTTAAGACAAGGCCTTTAGAACCCCCGATTAGCGATCCCCGATATATCGGGTTGGAGGAAGGCAGGCACACAATATCGGGACACGGGCAGAGCCGACTTGCGATCGGTATCGGCGATTGGCATCGGCATCGGGGATCGACGTCGGCATATGCCAAGGTATATGGAAGAACCTCGGGGCTGTAGCGATGTGATATGCTGATAGAGACATGCGATCTCCGCCATTGGATCAGAAGACATATCAACGTTAGGATGATATCAACGATCGACGATCAGCATAGTCAAGGGTAAGACCCAGGGCTGTTGCGACATGCGATAAGCACAGACTTGATAGGAAAATAAGGCAGATTTGATAAAATTTGAAGTATGGATTAAAGGCTTTGTGGTCGGAGTTTGCTGTGTTTCCATGTATTATGGTTTTAATGGAAAAGGGCCCTATTTTCGGGGTTTGGTTGTGCCCGCCAATCCTTCCATCTAAACGGCATCTATTCTGAACAATTGACCCTCGATTTAAGCAGAAATTATAACAAAGCAGTGTTATAAAGCCCGATGGACATGGAAAAGTATGGGGGAGAGGATTTTGGCATGCAGTTCAAGGCAAGAGCAACGTAGGAGGGCAGATAGTTCATTTTGTCTGAATTGGGCAAATTTTATATGGTTTCTGCCCTTCTCGACACCACGGACGTAATGATGCTATCCATTTCTCCATCTGAGTTCTCCATTTCTCATCCATTTTCTAGAATAGAGGTAGAAGACTCCTTTTATGTAACTGATTATTGTATTCTCCTTTTTCATGCCATTTAATGAATGAAGACCTCCCCATTGATCGAGCAGGGCCCAAAGACGTAGTCCAAGTTGGATGAACTCCATTATCAAGTATTGTTGTCTTTTCTCATGCTTTATGTGTTTCTTCTTCTTCTCTCATGTGGACATTAGGTTTCTATGGTTAAGCTGCAATTTCTACATGTGATTCTTTAATACATCTATAAGAAAAATATCCCTGGATCAAGTGGTATCAGAGTAGGTCTTTTTAGATGTGAATTGCATGTTTGTATGCTAACAATAAACAGGCTCCGAAGAGGCGAAGGGGAACTAGAGGCTTTCGATCCCAAAGTGGGGCGTGCACATCGAAGGAGAAACATGGCATATGAAGAGGCTCGCATTGAAGAGGAGCGCAATTTCCGTAAGACCTTCAATTCAATGGCAGAGAATGTCGGCCAATTTCTTTCAAGGCTGGAGAAAGTAGAAGAGAGAAACCCAGAAGAACAAGGTTCAACACATGGAAATGGTGGCGAGGAACCCCCTGCTTCTCCTTCCACGAGTGAAAGTTCTTCTTCTTCTCATCACCATAATCGTAGAAATTCAAGGGATGCAACTAAGAAACCTTTCTTTAAATTAGATGTCAAATTTGATCTTCCCATGTTTAATGGTGAAACTAATGTAGAGAAGCTTGATAATTGGATTAGGCAGATTGAGATCTACTGTAGGACTCAGTAGATGGTGGAGGATGAGGCAAAGATTCAGTTGGCCTCTCTACGGCTGAGCAGCACTGCTCTCGTTTGGTGGGAAAGCAAATTGCAAAGCAGTAAGAATGTTGTTAACCTCTTTTCCTCATGGCCTGATTCTATTTCTGCGTTAAAGGAACAATTTTATCCCTTGGGTTACAAGCAAAAAGCATTAATGACTAGGTAGTATTGAAGGCAAGGCAAAGGTTAGGATGTTCAAATTTTTACAAAGGAGTTTAAAAGGCAAGCACTTAATTTGGGTATTGCACTTGATACACCTGAAGTAGTAACTAAGTACATTGGATCACTACATAGTTACATTCGCTACATAGTTACATTAGGCATTCTTTATTGTTGTTTGAACCAACCACTATTGACTCAGCCAGCGTAAAGGCAATTCATATTGAGAATAGGGGCAAAAATGAAAGAGATGATCATTCTAGAAAACCACCGTTCAAACCTCCCAATGGAAAATCTAAAGCGAAATGGAAAGGAAAGGAGAAGAAAATGATAGCAGCCAAAGAAGGTGAAAGGTCGTATTGCAATCACTACAAAAAGGAAGGTCACAATGACGATCATTGTTGGAAACAACACCCAGAAAAGAGACTGAAGAAGTATGGAGGAAAAGGAAAGTAGAAGAGAATTGCGACTATGCAACAAGACCTTGGATCCGATTCGGGAGATGAAGCATTGATCATAGCACCAGGAACAAAAGGTACTCTTACACCTCATGTTAATTTTGAATTGCATGAAGGCACTAGTTTTGTAAATGAGTCCCTTCCTAATGATCGAAAGAGAATTGAACCGTTTCATATCAGAGTTGTCATAAATCATACTAAAGTAGAAACTCTATTTGATACCAGATCCCAAGCAAACTTAATTACAAAATCCTTGGTAAAGAAACTCGGCTTAGAAACAAAACCACATCTGAAACCTTACTTGCTTGGATGGATACATAATAAAGCAAAACTGAATGTAACCAAGCAGTGTAAAGTAAAATGTGTAATCGCTTCTAAGCTAGCGGATGAAGTAGAACTAGATGTGATCCCATCGGATATCTGTGGCATGGTGTTAGGGAGTCCGTATCTATATGATAGAAAGGAGATGTTCTTCCGTCATGAAAAAAAATACCAAATCACAAAAGATGGGGTAAAATATATTGCAAAGGGCTCATCAAACTAAAATCAATTCCAGCCTTGTAAGTGCAGGACAAATGAAGAGGTTGGTAAATTCCAGTAAGGGTTGCATGCTTATGGTTGTAAGGGGAAAGGATGCAGAATTAGCCGATGCTTTCCAAGGTTGTGATTAGGAACATAAAAAGGAATTATGTGAATTAATTTCTAACTATGATGAGATGTTTCAGGAACCGAAGGGATTACCTCTGAGGAGGGAAATCCAACATGAGATCCATTTACAACATGACGCTCCTTTACCAAATATTGGCATGTACAGGATGTCGACCATTGAGATGGAGGAAATCAAAAAGTAGGTGTAGGAATTTCTGGACCAAGGGGTCATCAGGCCGAGAACTTATCCATGTGGTTCAACGATTGTCTTAGTGTCAAAGAAAGATGGCACATGGAGGATACGTGTGGATTACGAGCACTAAACAAAATCACGGTGAAAAATCGCTACCCTCTTCCACGCATAGATGATTTATTAGATCAGTTAAAGAATGCTATCTATTTCACCAAATTGGATTTGCGTAGTGTTTATCATTAGGTCTGAATTGTAGAGCAGGATATGTGGAAAACCGCCTTCAAGACAAAACAGGGGTTGTTCGAATGGATGGTGATGCCATTCAAACTTTGCAATGCTCCAACCACTTCCATGAGGGTCATGAATGATCTCTTTAGGCCTTTCATTGATGAATTTATTTAGATGATATAATTGTCTTTAGTAAAAGTTGGAATTAACATGTGTGTCATGTGAAGAAAGTGCTTGATGTATTGAAAAATGAAAAACTCTATGTAAAATTGTCAAAGTGTGAGTTTGGGAAAACCTCTTTGGGTTACCTAGGTCATATTGTTGGTCATGGTTAGTTAAAAATTGATCCTTCTAAAGTTGAAGCAATTGTAAATTGGCTTAAGCCTATTAGTGTAACCGAGGTCTGTAGCGTTTTAGGTGCAGTCCAGTATTGGAGGAGATTTATTGCCAATTTCTCTGTTATTGCAGCACCTCTGCACACATTGACAAGTGTGAAATGGGTCTTCCAATGGGGAGGAAGACAACAGAAGTCCTTTGAAATATTGAAGGAAAAGATCAGCACCACGCCAGTCTTAGGCTTACCAGATCTCCAACACCCATTCGAGATCAAAACAAATGCTAGTGATTATGCCATGGGATTTGTATTAATGCAACAAAAGAAGCCAATATGTTACCATTCTGAGAAGTTTTCTCATGCTATGATAAACTATCCCACTTATGACAAGGAGATTTATGCCTTGGTGCAGAGTGTGAAAAAGTGGAAACACTACCTGATCGGCAAGGAGACCATCATCCATACGGATCATCAGCCCTTGCAGTATCTTCAGTCACAGACCAAGTTGCAACAATCTCGTCATTTCAGGTGGATGGGTTTTCTTCAAAAATTTCATCTAGTAATAAAGCATAAGAAGGGAACTAGCAATAAAGTAGCCGATATGCTATCTCGCCCTCCTATTTCTGATTCTTTTATTTTGCATAATGCTTCATTGTATTTTGAGAGTTATGTTGAACAATATGCTAACGATGATGACTTTAAGGAAATTTATGCAAAACTAACTCATGGTTCACAGATGGACAACTATCACTTACAGGGGAAACTGTTGTATCACCTTGGCAAATTGTGTATTCCCACGGGGGAACGAGTACATGTAATTCGAGAGGCCCACACCTCTCTTGTGTCTGGACACTTTGGTGTCGAAAAGACATTATGTCATTTACAAAGATTTTGTTTTTGGCCTCATATGAAGAACATTGTGACTCGATGTGTAAAGGGTTGTGTGATGTGTTCTGTTTCAAAGCCCTCTAATAGAAAACTCGGGCTCTACACACCACTCCCCATTCCAAGTCGTCCATGGGAAGGTGTGTCGATGGACTTTGTAGGAAGATTGCCTTTGTTTGCGTCAGAGTATCACGATGAGTTACCTGAAGACATCATCATTGACAGAAGAACCAGGAATTCACGACAAGGAGATGTGGAATACCTTCGAGTTGAACTCAAGGGGATGCATCCCAACAAGGCAAAATGGTTGGAGAAGGAAAGGGTGAGGGAACAATTCCCTCACTTGCCAATTGACTAATGAAAGCTTTTGGCGGTCCAAAAGCTCCTCAATGGGGAGGATTGATCCAAATGGATCTTCAGGCACAATGGCATGGAAAAGATCAAAATTCAAAGTGGCAGAAAAGCAAGTATCTTAACGTCAAATGGAAGTGCTCGTCGCCCTAATTCCAATGGTGCAAACGACACTCCAATCTGAGTCCAAATGATGAAGTTATCACCAAATGACTCTGCCTTTGTTCCTTTGAAAAAGGAGGCATTTCTTCAAAAAATAGGCTTAAAGCATTAAAAGGGAAAATCACAATTGGAGGAGTCAAAAGGGCGGACTTAAGGCAAGGCCTTTAGAACCCCCGATCAGCGATCTTCGATATATCGGGTCGGAGGAAGGAAGGGACACGATATCAGGACCCTGGCATAGCCGAATTACGATTGGTATCGGCGATCGGCATTGGCGATCAACATCAGTGTATGCCAAGGTATATGGAAGAACCCCTGGGCCGTAGCGATGCGATATGCCAATAGCGACGTGCGATCTTCGTTGTTGGATCAAAAGACAAATCAACGATCAAGATGATATCGACGATATCGGCGATCGGCACAATCAAGGGAAAGACCCAAGGCCATTGCGACTTGCGATAAGCGCGGAATCGACAGGAAAATAAGGAAAATTTGATAAAATTTTAAGTTTGGATTAAAGGATTTGTGGTCGGATTTTTCTGTGTTTCCATGTATTATGGTTTTAATGAAAAAAGGCCTCTTTTCGGGGTTTGGTTGTGCTCGCCTATCCTTCCATCTAAACAGCTTCTATTCTGAACAATCAACCCCCGATTTAAGCAGCAATTGTAACAAAGCAGTGTTATAAAGCCCGATGGACATGGAAAAGTACGAGGGAGAGGATTTTGGCATGCAATTCGAGGCAGGAGCAATGTAGGAAGGCTGATAGTTCATTTTGTCTGAATTGGGAAAATTTTATATCGTTTCTTCCCTTCTCGACGCAACGGACGCAGTGGTGCTATCCATTTCTCCATTTCTTAGCCATTTTCCAGAATGGACGTATAAGATTCCTTTTATGTAACTGATAATTGTATTCTCCTTTTTCATGCCATTTAATGAATGAAGGCCTCCCCATTGATCAAGGAAGGCCTAGAGACGTAGTCCAAGTTGGACAAACTCCATTATCAAGTCTTGTTGTCTTTTCTCATGCTTTATGTGTTTCTTCTTCTTCTCTCATGTGCACATTAGATTTCTATGGTTAAGCTGCAATTTCTACATGTGATTCTTTAATACATCTATAAGCAAAAGAACCCTGGATCAATCATATGTGAGAGCTTTGATGTCATCCTCTACTGGCATGTCTTTGAAAACTGACCATGTTATAGGAGTTTTGAGGTTCTGGAGGGCATCTTCTATAAGGATCCTAATTAAACCATGGTGAGCTAACTGTTGGGAATTTCCCTCCTTCACTTTGATGCTTGAGTCTTTGAATGATTGAAGCAGGAAGTATGGTACGCTGACCCTTTGGTGAGGAGGTGTTTCTGCTCCAAATCTCAATTCTTCAAGGATCCTAAAATGATAGCCATAGACCACACTATACCTACCCTCACATGAAATTTATTTGATCAGTTGGTGGCTTACCTCATTCCATGGATATGGCAGACTTTCCTGCCTTACTCCATTTTTGTCCGCAGTGGGTTCCTTACCTTCTAAAAAGAATTTTCTTTTGGCAATCTGGCTATCCCCTTTGTCTTCTTTCCTCCATGGTATTCCCAGGGGAAGTGTGGTGACTTTGCTGATGAGCTCAGGGGTGAGATTTGTAGAGAGGCCCCTTATTACAACAGTGGCATGGATTTTGGTGAGTGGAGTGAGGGAAAGAGAAAAATCTTGAGCCACCTCATCATCATACCCTCTAAATTTTTCAAAAAACCCCATCCAATTATGTCTTGTGAATATTTCAAGCACTTGGGGGTGTTTTTGGATTCTCACAGTGTTGGTGGGCTCCCTCTTATTAAATCCTCCGGTCATCTTGTTGATGAAGTTTGAGGAGATGAGACGGTTGAGACAATTTCAAATTCAGAACCAAAACATAGATGACTGTGTATGTAATATCCTTACACAGTTGCTAAATTCACTCAAACTTAGAGTATTTCTTGTTCAATTACTTGTAAAGAGGGATGTAATTATAGAGCCTACTTCTTTAGATTGTTTGCAGTGGCCAACTCCCATGTTATCCCTTCTGAACTCTTCTCTGCCAATCCTATAGATAGTCTCTATGTATCCTGTAGGAATTTCCGTGCGTGATCCTGTAGGAATTCTTGTGCAATATTGTAAGAATTCTTATGCAGTAAAACGATGGAGTTTTTCTTTTGGTGGGTTGCCTAGGTATGAGAGAAACCTAAGAAAGTGAGTTCCAAGGAAGTGAAATGAATGAATGCATAGGAATGATGTTTTATGTCCTCATATGGTGATATAGGGTGAGGTGTTGTGCTGGCAGAAAAGATACATTTCCATTTTTGGACTGTTGGCCCCCACTACCACCTCATCATTCCCCACTCCTTGTAATCAGCTCCCACCTTATGCATCCGTAGTTTTAGCTGCTTTTTTCCTACTCCTTCTCTATCTTTGAGTTGACTGTAGTGACGTGTGAGAGGACACCCGGTTGTGTATGTGTTGACTGAACGAAGGTGGCCAATTTAACGGGCCACCTTTTCACTTATAAACCAACTATCTCATAACCCTTACATTTTTTTGACTACATGATGCATATGAGAGAGCGAGCAGGATACTTACCTATGGTTCCGATACTATGTTGCAGATGTCGAAGACCAGAGGTGTTGTTGCGTGTATTTGCTGCATGTTATTCTTCTTCCTCGTCTTGTTGTCTGCTAATGGCTTCTTTGTTTGTGAAGGTATCTGTGATTGAAGATATGATGCCGCTGCTTTGGAGCTTCTGGATCATCATGCTGAAGGCTTGTTGCTGGTATGATTGGTATTCTATGGGATAGGCTGCTACAGGGTTTCCTACAGGATGTCCTGTAGCTGCTTCTCCCTCATAACTCTTTAATCATTCTTCTTGCTAGGGGGTTGAGGATGGTGACATGGATGGAAAGAAGGAATAGGAGTGTGGAGAGAAAGGAATATTCAGGTGATGCTCCTTATTCCTCCCTATTTCCCTTTTTTCGAAGACTGGAAAAAAATACTCTTGAAACTGATTTTTTTTTTAATGGTGAATGCAGGGGTGATGATGGTGGACAAGTTACGGTTATTGAATGATGAAGAGGGTGATTTTGATTAGCTTAGAAAGTCATTTATTTGCCTTAGGAATGCTTCCTGCAGGATTTCTAGGTCAGTGTAATTCCTACAGCGTCATCCTGTAGGTTTTAAGGGGATCCTGTAGAATATAGGGGATCATGTAGAGAACACAGCCCCTTCGTAAACTGAAGCAATGGAGTAGAAAAACGACAAAAATGATGGAGGAATGCATGGTAATGAGTGGAAAAATAAATATGTGAGTGAAAGGGGCCTCTTTGTGATCCTCCTTTGCTCCTTGACGGTTTCTTGCTAACCTGCAAATGGAAATTTCATGATTTAATTTATCTTTTTTTGAAAAACAACTAGGTTTCCTCTGAGAGGTTTTCACCCTAATCATTTGCCCTAGGCGCCTCAAGAGAGGTTTTCACCCAGGGATCTTTCTTATTCTCTTTTTTTTTTTGAAACCACTGAACTGCCTTAAGAGGTTTTCAACCTAATGATGGGACTCAGGCACCTCATGGAGGTTTTCACCTGAGTCCTTAATCTTTTTTTCTTTTTCTCAGTGATTTGGTAAGGAAGGAGTTGGAACTTGCTCCACTATCATCACTGTTTTATTGATATCATCAATGAACTCTTGTTTCGATAGAGGTCTCTTGTAAATTTTCAATCGGTGTCCATTAACAAGCAAAGGAATGGCTTCTTCATCTATGGTTTTGATTTGCACTGAACCATTATCAAGGCATCTTTCCACAACATAAGGTCCTAGCCATCTTGTCCTTAACTTTCCCTTGAAGTCTTTATACCTAGAATCATATAGCAACGGCCAATCACCTTCCTGAAATTGCTTCTCCTTGATATTTTTATCATGCCAGATCTTCCTCTGAAGTTGAACTACCTCTGTATGTAGGAGGGCCTACAATCTGAATTCATCCAAACCATTCAACTAGAACAACCTCTCTTTCTGTGCACTGTTGAGATCCAGATCTAGTTGGGCTGCCATCCTTAATGTGCTATACTCAAATTTAATGGATAACAAGGCCTTTTTCCCATATACCAGCTCATATGGTGTGAATCCAGTGGTGGTATTCCATGTGGTATTATAGGCCAAGGTGGCCTCAACTAGTCTATCTGCCCAATCCTTCTTGCTGTTGCTTACTACTTTGGTCAAGATGCCCTCTAGTGCTTTGTTGGTCGCCTCCACTTTCGCATTAGCTTGTGGATGATAGGGAGTGGAGGTTCTATCCTTGATCTTGTGATGGTTGAGCAAGTATTCAATCATGTTGGAGGTAAACTGGCTGACTTGGTTTGTGACTAGCTCTCTAGGGTACCCAAATTTGTAGAATACATTCTCCCTTAGGAACTCAACCACCTTCTCCTTTGTTGTTGCCTTAATTGCCTTCGTTTCAGACAACTTAGTCAAATAATCAGTGCACACAATAATATACTATTTTTTCTTGGAAGGAGGGTCAATAGGCCCAATGAAGTCCATGTCCCACTTGTCAAATGGCTCGAAAGTCACTTGAGGTAGTAGAGGCATTTCATCTCTTGGAGTAGGCCTTCCCATCCTTTACCACAGATCACACTGACTAGTATATCTTCTCACATCCTAATGAAGAGTGGGGCCAATAATAGCCTGCTTGTAACACTTTGAATGTTGTCATCTTTGCGACAAAGTGACCTCCACAAGGCCCATCATGACAGTGCAGAAGGATGTCAAAGACTTCCTCCTCCCTGACACACCTTCTCAATATTTGATTTGGGCCAAGTTTGAAGATATTTCCCCCAATCCAAGTGAAGGGAGCGCTTTTCCTGACTATCTTTCTCTTTTCTTTGGAGGACAAGTTTGGCGGGAACTGTGCTGATACCAAATAGTTTTCTATATCATCAAACCATGGAGAGAGAACTGAAATCGCAAATAAATGCTCATCCGGTAATTGGTCATCAACCATTCCTTCTTCACCTGCAGGCAAATTTACTCTAGACAAAAAGTATGCAACAACATTTTCCTTACCAGTATTATCAACAATGGTTAGATGAAACTGTTGTAATAAAAGTAACCATCTTATAATTCGAGCATTCACATATGGTTTGTTCATTAAATATTTGATTGCAACATGGTTAGTATGCATAAATCTTTGATATACTGTAATATAATGTCTGAATTTGTTCAATGAATGCACAACAACCAGGAGTTCCTTTTTGGTCACTGTATGATTTAGTTCAGCCTTTGATAAATTCTTATTGATAAAATAGATAGCATAAGGCAGTTTTTGATCTATCTAACCTAGGGCTACTCCTATGGCTTTGTGTGAGGCATCAACATGAATGTGAAAGGGGAGGGCTCAATTTGGGCCTTAGAGAATCGATGCAGTGGTTAAATTATCCTTTAGGATGTTTAAGGCCTCTTGACAACTTTTTGACCATATAAACTCAGAGTCTTTGGCCAAGAAACGAAATAAAGGAGAGACCAACTTGCTGAAGTCCTTTATGAACCTTTGGTAGTATCCATCTAACCCTAGGAAAATTCTAACATCTCTTTGCTTTTGAGGAGGTGGGACCCTTTGGATGATAGCTATTTTGTTTGGGTCCACCTACAATCCTTGCTGAGATATTGAATGACCTAGCATGGTCCTTGGAGTCATTAAGAATTCACATTTTTCAAGACTGACAAAAAGGTTCATTTCAATGCATTTTTGCAGTACTTTGCCTAGGTTAGACATGGATTCTTGAAAATCACAGCCATAAGGTGTAAAATCATCCATATAAATCTCCACCGCATCATGGACTAATTCGACGAAAATACTCAGGACTGCTCTCTGGAAAGTGGCAAGAGCATTGCATAGGCTAAAAGGAAGGACCCTATAGTCAAAAGTACCCCAAGGACAAGTGAATGTGGTTTTATCATGGTCTTTTGGGCAGATATGGATTTGGTTGTACCCACTGAATCCATCTAGGAAAGAAAAAACCTTTTCCTTGCCAGGCCATCTAGCACTTGGTCAATGAAGGGTAGAGGACAATGATCCTTCTTTGTGGCTTTGTTCAACTTCCTGTAATCGACAAATTCTCCACTTACCATTTTTCTTGGGAACTAACACCAAAGGAGAGACCCACTCACTGTCGGAGATAGGGTAAATGAGTCCTGTATCTAGCAATTTTTGCAGTTCTTCTTTGATTATATCTTTAAGAGCTGGATTCATCCTCCTTTGTGGTTTCCAGACTGGCTTGCAACCTTATTTGATGTATATGTGGTGAGTACACACTGAGGGGTGTACTCCCTTCATTTCTTTGTAACTCCAAGCGAAGGTTTCTAGATTTTCCTTTAGAATGTTACATAACTTCTCTTCTTGGAGAGCGGAAGGAGATGGATTGATTTTCAAGGTTCTTTCTGGGTCGAATTCTATGGTTTTGACATGGAGTGGGTTGGAATCGGCCAAGCATAAGTCAATTGGATGATTGTTCTTGGTTTCCTTTACTGCTTCTTTTAAGGGAAATGAACTAGGAGTTGGAATTTGGAGTAGGTGTTCAATCAAGTCATCCTCATCCTGCTATCCTTCTCCCATGGTTGCTTCTAAAGTATAAAGTTGGGCGGAATAAACTTCATCTTCTTTCGCCTCCTCCAAACATAAAGGTAATTCATGCTCTAGAGAAGGTTGAGCAATAGGTTATAGGACTAACTGCTTAGACACCTACCCATTCTTGATGGTCATATTCCCAGCTCTATAGCTAATGTAAGCATCAACAGTGGCCAACCATGGTCTCCCAAGGATGAGAGGGTAACCAGTAAGCTTAGCCTTAGGTTGAAGAACTAGGAAATCTATAGGGTACTCCCAAGAGTCAATGGAGACCATCACATCATCCACAATTCCCTTAGGGGTTACTGTGGAACGGTTTGCAAGTTGTAGAACCATTATGGTCTTCCTCAAAGAACCTTGGGGGTTGAGCTTGAGCATTGTGTCCTTGGTCATCACATGAATGACAACCCCAAGATCGATCAGAGTGTGTGGGACAATGGTGCCATTGATGTGCACATCCACTACAGGGCTTCCAGGGTCCAAATTTTTTGGACAGCTTACCTTCCCCAACATTAAGTCAGACAACTGCCCCATGACATTAATGGTAGGGGCATCCATTTTACGCCTCCCTGGATGCTTGAAGCACTTCTCCTTAATCAACTTATTGTAAATAGGAACATCTTTTATTTCTTGGAGAAGTGGAATCTTTACACATAGATTTTTAAATTCTCCCAGAAGTTTAGTCTCTTCCGGGGTAGGCTGGAGTGGTTGGGCTAACCTCTCAGGAAAGGGTGGATTTAATTTAAGATTTCTTTCCTCTCTTTCTTCCTCAACCCTCCTAGGTGGAGGTGGAGGTTGGTTATCCAGGAGAACTCTCCCAGATCTCAGGTTAATCTCTTGGATTTCCAAAACATAGGCTAGATATGATGTCTCTCCACTGTATACTTGCTGAGCCTGCCTATTGTTCAGGTTTGGATTTGATTAGGTAGGCATCTGGGGTTGCTTGTGTGGAGCAGAGTGTAGGAGGTATGGTTGGGAAGGTGGTGGAGGCAATAGAGCTAGAGAATTGTTGTATTGGGGCCTCCAACCCTGGAGTGGTGCATTCCACTAAGGTTGTGGCGCATAAGGTTGAAATGACTGGTTGGCTGGCTGGGAGTGATACTGAGATGCATAGGTCTAAGGAGGGGGGTGTAGACCAGGAAGGATGAGTAGGGGGTCCCCAAGAAGGCATGGTTGTGGTTTGGTTGGGGTTGTAATATGCATTGGATGACCCTTCCATGCCTTGTTGGTATGGTCTAGGCCCATGAGGTCTCCTTTAGTTAATGTAGCAGAGTTGCTCAGTGACCCCTTCAGCTCCTTGATATACAATTTTGAGTCCAGGAAAAGAAGGGCACTTGTCTATGGAGTGGTTTTCTTCACAGACCAAGCAAATTTCTATAGAGTTCAATGGACATTCATTCCTAGGATGCCTCCTAGTACATATAGGACAAAAAATGGCCAAGGCTCTCTCTGCTTCCTCTTAATATGCATGGTGTCCATTTGCAAGGCAAGGGTTTGCAGCATCTCACTTTTGAAATCTTCCAGCATGTTTCCAATTTCACCCTTGATGGATGAGTTGGAAGATGAATTACTGACCATATGTTGACTACCCCTACCCTTTTTCCTAGCTGCCCTAGAATGGCTTCTAAAGACAATCTTGATATCCTCATAGGGTAATTAGTAGATATCTCCTCCTGCTAACAAATGTAAGGTATCCAAAAGATCTTCTCTTACTCCCCTAAGCAGAACCAACTTTAGTGACTCAGGGTCAATTGTGCACTTGGCCCTTTTGTAACTACGCCAGAATCTTTATTCGTAATCCTCTAGGGATTAATCATTGCCTATGGTCATCCTGAAAATTTCTTCTTCAGTATCCTTTGACCGACAATAGTCCCAATATTTGTTGTTAAAGGCCTGCTACATCTAAGCCCAAGTTGTGATGCTATCTCCAAGAAAATCCATGAACCAACGCAATGTTGCATCCTTGAGGGTAGATGGAAATAGTTTTAACTATTGCTCATCATCTATATAGTCGTAGGTTCGATATATAACAACAAACTCAAATAGGAAAGTGTCGAGGTCCTCTGTGGTCAGGCCATGGAAATCAGGTAGGGCAGAGGGGCTGATATTTTTCATCTTAGTGTCCCCATTGGTTTCCCTAATGGGGAAGGCACCCTCAACTCTCTCTCTATTCCCTCTGTCATCTTTGTTTTCATCCATTGGTTCATTAGGAATGGGTTCTTCTTCTTCTTCTTCCCCTGTAGGTTCATCAAATATGTCAGGTTGCTCACCTAAGGGTTCCTCCAGTTCACAACCATCGAAGAAGAGAGAAGGTTGGCTGTTGGATGCAGTGGGGGTATTTGGCAAAAATTTCCCTAAGTTGTCCCTATTCCTACGAGGCATGAAAGGAAATATTTTTGGTTTGGTTTTGTATTTTTTAAACTTGGAATGTACTTGCAAAATTGAAATTGCTGATTGAATGAAAATTACTGACAGAATGAAAAAGCTATTTGCCGAATTGAAATCTTGCTTGCAAAATGGAAAGGAAAGTAGACAATGCAAAATGAAAGAAAGGAAACAACTAGATTACTTTTGCAGAAATAAACTAATGGAAGAATATTGAAGACAAGAAATAGAAGGAAAGAAAGTAGTAATCACATTCTACTCAAACACCTCCCCAAAAATAGTGCCAAAAAGTGATGAGCACCAGTATTGCAGCAAGGATGTTGCAACTCCTGGGCTACCAACTTTACTTATCAAACCGGGGTTTGTACAAACTTGGAGGTGACAGTGCTATATTCACAAGTAAAAGTGATGGTTCTTCCTGTTTTCATTGTTCAGTTGGCGAGAGACCACTGGGGTTCCAAGCCAAACTTCTATGGAGTCAGAAAAGCTTGATTCTTTGATGGAAGAAAGGTAAATCTACTCTAAGAGAGTTACTCTACCGCAATAATGGAGAAGGTCGACATGTAATGATAAATCACACCATTCCCTAATTAACCATTTAAGAAACTAAGCTAGGAAAAAAATGCTAAATCAACATGAAACAAATGCTACTATCTTAGTTGCAGAAGTAAGAAGCATCAAACAACATTAATGTGCAAGTAAAGGGACTGACTAAATATGTTTTTTCTTTTTTTTTTTGGTCTTTTTATGCAAAATCAAGTATGCAAATAATTGTTTTTGTGGATGTGGAAGGTGAATTAAGGATGTTTGAGGATGGATGGAAGGGTTATGAAATGGTTGGATGGTGTGAGGACCCCTGGTAGGCTTTTGGTGACTTCCTAGAGGTTTTCCATCAATTCGGCCTCAAAACAGGCCGTTTCAAGTAAACCTACAGGATGTACCAGAAACCTATAGGATGATCCCTTAGGAATTACAGGAAACCTACAGGATACAACCAAGAGTGAAATGTGAGGTTTTGGAGGTTATGGGAGGCTTAGGAAAGGTGTGTGATGGGTGGAATGGGGTGGGAGAAGGTCTAGGATTACTCAGGAGTCAATATCCAAGATAATAGATGGATAGATTCGCTCAATGTGTTTGGGAGAATTTCTATGAAAAATGATGAAAAACAAGTGAAGGTGATGTTTAAAACAAGGGATGGCTAAGGCAGATGAAGTGGAAGGTGGCTGCTAGCTTGAAGTCTTAGTCTCCTCTTGAAGCACTTGCTCTGCACAAAACATGTGTGTCTTCCAAAAAGCTATGCAACAAGATACATTTTCATAAACTAGAAAAGCATAATTAATGAATCCACTGCCTACACGATGCATGAAGAAAGTTGCTAAAAGGAGTGAAATCACGAGTGAGATCTACTGCAGAAATGGAGATGAAAAATATGACAATGAAATCTACCTTGCAAAACTAACCAAATACCAAATTAAAGACAACAAAATTCAAAGCTCATAAAATAACTATAAATCTGTGTTTTTGGGGCTGCTTAAGGGTCCCTTCCTTAAGTTATGGCCCCAGAGGGAGGAAGTGAGGCTGAGACACCTGCTAACAACCTTGTGGTGATCCTTTTTCTCCTTGCTAACCTACTACTTGAAATAAGGCACAAATGGAAGCAAATTATTAAACAACCAATCTAATCTACACTACTTGTAATGGAAATGCATCTAAGAAGCAAATTAACAATGAAGCTATGAATCTACACTAAACATACATGTACAATAAAGAGGAGCTTTGGGTGTTAGGGTTGGGCCCTAACCCAAGAGCTTCAGCCCTCTGAGTTAACTCAGTGTTGGCGCAAAACAAAACTCATTCTTATTACCAAAACAACAAATTACATCAATAGAACTTTCACAAATTTTGTAGCTCGAAAATAGCTTATAGTTTTACAATAAAAAATCTGAATCCTACTAAGGCTTTAGGCCTCTCTACTTATACATCTCAAGTCCCCAATGACTTCCTTAAAATTAGGGAGGCTCAGCTCCCAACTAGAGATAAACTAGTGCTTTGTCTCTCACTTGCTCGGCTGCCTTCTAGTCCTCATGATTTGGTTGTTTGCACTTTGAGCTGATGTGATGAATGGAGGAATATTTGACTGGAGGAATAGTAAATGAGGAGGATTTACCTCCTATAATCCCTCTCCCTGGTCCCATTTGAGTTTTGACCTTAGTCTTTTCCAAAATTCCTTGATTTTCTCCTTTTTTTATAACTAACAATCAAAAAAATAATTATTAATTCCATTTAATAATTTTTATTTCCAAAAAAAACCCCTTTTACTATATATTTCCCTATTGGATTTAATT